>JAUCNO010002353.1:0-12450 GCA_032353835.1 Enteromius viviparus
AAAAGAGGGGCGGAGTCAGCGGAGCTCGTGAAGATTTAAAGGGGAAGTACACAGAACAGAGTGATTTCAAAAGAGCTATTTTTGACAGGGAAAAATTATCGTTTTTAAAATTATCTTTGAGAAATTAATCAAAAAAATAATCATATGAGATAATTTTTCTTTAATTTGAAAATATTTTCCACATTTATGTGAGAAATGAGGAATTTATCACTACAAAACTTTTGGCTATCTTGACTAACTTGACCTAACCTAACCTAACCTTTATTCAAACGGATTATACTTTAGCCTAGAAACTAAGCAAATAGCTCTTACTGTATAATCACGAAAAAGCTGTCACTTCAGTTCAGTGAGAGGAAAAAGCGTGCAGGAAAAAATCTTGCGTTTAAAAGTGAGTGAATTCTGACTAACTTCAATGCAATGCCCAATCAGAAGTGTTCAAGAAATCAACAGAAATGTCTGTGATTAGCTACATTGCAGAGCTGTAAATAGAATCATTTATTTTGATTTTTTTATATTCGATTTTTTGTTTACCAAATGTTTTGCCAATATCCTATTATAAGAAGTTTCAAACAAAAAAGAAAAAAGTGAATGAATGAGAGTCGGCAGCCCTGCTTTACACAGTATAAAACCCTGCTAGATGAGAGATAAGCATCTGTGATCATCTCGCGGTGCAATGGTTGAGGTCTGTGGTTTGATAGAATCTGTTCAAACCTACAGATTTGAAACCACACGCAGAAAACCAGCACGACTGGGTCTGATTAGAGCTCTTTCCATTTACACTTTTTTTCTGCACATCATTTTGTTATCCCAGTTTCAGTCAAATTAGCCTGCACACTCTTATCACTCACCCCAATGCATTGTGGGTTATTGAGCAAGACTTTCTTTTAATTAACTTACAGGCATTAGAAATATGTGCTTTTTTATTTTGAAGAGCAGAGAATGAACTTGTCTAATGTATTTATGGGCGTTTGAGGCTGTGCTGTATTGTTAATATAGTCTTGCCTGAACACCTTCGGGATACACAAGTTGCCTTATTGTGTTTTAGAAATCAATCATTCATAAATAAAAACATCAAGGTCACAGATACTCATTAAAATACTTTAGCACATTCATTCGGTGCTGAACTCTATCTGAACACTGCATGTTGAATGTCAATGTGACGCTGTTTCTTTGCCATGTAAAAGAAAATGGAAAAAACAGTAGGAAAAAAATGTTTAAAAAAAAAAGTTTTAAAAATTTTTTAAATTTTTTAAATTTTTTTTGACATTTTAAAGTATTACTCACTAATATATTAACATTAATTTAAAAAAATTAATACATTTTGCCAATGCATTTATATGTAAAATGTTATAGTCTGATATATACTGAGAATTATTTTAATCACATGACCTTTGACCTCACCAATGAAAGATATTTGTAGTGTTCTCTGCAAATTTAATAATGCAAATGTAAATGTTAACATGAAACACATGCTTAATACATTTTTAACACAATTGTGTGGAAAATGTTCTGAAAAGATCTGATTCTCGTGTTTGTGTCACACTGCTCTAAAGTACTGCAAAGAAAGTCAAAAACTCTAAGATTCAGACTTCATTCCTTCTCAAATTCTTTCCCCTTACACACAGACATGGCCACACATACACGTACAAAGTGGGCCACTATTATTAAGAATCTAGTAGTTGTTGGTTTCAGCAGAAATGTCAGCGTGCGTTGTAACCTTTACTCGAGCATGTTATCTGCCTCCATGGCAATGCAATGGGAAAATGAAGGACGGAGACAACGCAATGGGATTTGAAAGGTCCCCATCAGCCCCTGGCCCTGAGGCGCTCTCTCCTTCACAGTTCAACAACACAGATACACGGCTTTACGCGTGCGCACACACAGGTGACCCCATGGAGAGAGCTTCAAATGTTGCTATCTGTCTCTGTGCATCTTTATCTGGTCTTGTAGGGCTCAACATGCACTGAGAGAGGCGGCTAAAGTTGCTAAAACAGCTTTGCTAAGCGCATTTGCTCGGTCAGTGGTAAGTCTAAGTGACGCTGTTTACTGCAGTCAACAGAATCAATAATCAAAAGGTGGACATGCTTACGGTTCGGTCAGCCGGAGATGTATGTGCTGTGTAATGTGATTTACACATGTTGCATCACTTGGCAGTCAACTTTGGAGTCAGTAAGGTTTTTTTTTATTCAGCAAGGACGCCTTAAACTGAACAAACATGCCAGAAAGGTCATTTATAATTAAATGAAATGTTGTTAAAAATATCTGGGGAAAATAGGGCGGTGTCTATAAAAATGTTCAGCAGCACAGCTGTTTTGTAAAAATATGTAATAATCAGAAATGTTTCTTGACCAGAATGATTTTTGAAGACACTGAAGACTGCAGAAATTAATGCTGTTTTTAAATATATTCAAATATATTTAAAATTGATTTTTAAATATATTTTAAATAGTAATCATTTTTAAATATTTGACTGTATTGTTTAATCAAATAAATGCAATAAATGATATATAAAATGAATTAAAAATGTGAACTTAAATGTCTTAAGTTGCACAATACTATATATATTTTTTTTTTTATGCCAAAAATCATTAGGAAATTCAATAAAGATCATATTCCATGAAGTTATTATTTCCTATCTTAATTATATCAAAACTTCGTTTTTGTTTAGTAAATGCATTGCTAATTTCATTTAGGCAACTTTAAAAGCAATTCACTTTTTTTGCACCTTCAGATTAGATGTGTGGCCAAATAATGTCCTATTCTAACAAATCATACACCAATAAGAAGCTTATTTATTCAGCTTTGCATAGTAATGTATAAATATACTTGCGTAGCAGTATAGGGCTTTTCTATTATGACACCTGCAAAACAATACATTTAATTATCTCTTATTAAATTAATACCTTTTATTAATACTATTTATTTATAGATTTCAGGTTCAATCCTCCAATTCTTGCATGATGAAATGCTTGTGATATTCCTCAACTGTTTTTTGTATGAAAGCAAAAGAACTAAAAATGTGAAAATGCAAATCACCTTTTTGTTTTCAGTATATTTAGCATTTGACCTGGGATGTCTCTCTGAAGCAAACAGAGGCTGCCCTGTTTGCATTAGCTTAACTAGTTATTAACATTAGGTGGGCCTCGTGCAGGACACCCTCGTCAGTTAAGAGACAGGGTGCTGCTGACATGAGGTAAGACGTTTGTATCTTAGAGGTTTGACTTTAGTCATTTAAATATCTTTGGAAAGACTTAAAGCCATGAAAATCCAGTGATTAGTTCCAGTGGTATGTCCAACTCAAACAATCACTAGATAGTTCACCCAAAAAAGAAATGCACAGCACTCTCTCTCCACATGTTGTAAAAACTGTCAACAACCAAATAAACTAAGTAAACATTTGACAGTAGCTATTGACTTCCATAGTATTTTTCCCATATGTTGGAAGTCAATGGCTACCATCCACGTTGTTCAAAATATCATCTTTCGAGCTCAAAGCAATTGATTTATTTTTTTCAGTGTATGGTGAGCTATGGCTTTAAATCAGTGATATACCCGTGCTTTATCTTCTTGTTGGCATCTTAGATGTGGTCAACGTGTTGCTCTACCTGCTCCTGCTGAGCATCTGTACACACAACATTCCCCTCTTCTCTGCTGTTTTTATCACCATCTTCCCGGTGTCAGTCCAGTAACAGTGCGTCCAAGCCTTGCATTATCGGCAGGGGAGGCCGGCTTAATCTGGCAACCCATCTTTTAATGCCGGTTCATAATTGAGATGTTTTTTTTTCTGAACAGGTGATGTCTGTCAAGCGTGACGAATGGGATCTCTCTCACTCTCGCTGTCGCCGACTCACTCTCTTCTTTCTGTCTGCTCTTTTTCCAGCATTATTAAGCGACCTCTGCCATTTTCTTTCAGCAGGAAAAAAACAAAATGAGAAATTAATGAAGATGGTGCCTGTCACAGGAAGAGGGCTGGTTAATTGGTTGTTTCCACTTTTACTACTGATAGATGAAGTGTCTTACAGCTGTATCTCAGCGTTGCTGTGATCCTGAGTGTGGGATAAAAGACTGATCTAAGACCAGCTGACCACACTGGGCCGGTTAAATCTGTGGTTCCACTGGTTCCGCTGGTTATGCATGTGGTTGACACTGGTTAAGTGTTACTGTGTTAACGATGTTATAGGAGAGCTTGTTGCACGCCCTCCTATAATGCAAAAAATATTCTCTTTCGGTTCCAAGGGTGAATAAAGGAAGTGAGAAAAACGTGTTTATTACATTTAAAATATTTATGAAATATTTAATTTACAAGTTTGCTACATGAGGCCTTTATTCAATCCCCGGAGCCGTGTGAGGAATGTTATATTACAGATAAGTGCACTTAATTTCACGTCTTCTGAACTGTTACCAAACATCTGGATTCATCTGAAAGAAAAAAGTCACAAAAACCTAGGATGCTTTGAGGGTGAGTAAAACACAGCCTAATTTTCATTATTGGGTGAACTATTCATTTAATGACTTAAAGTCCTTAAATGAAAGGTGAGTTTTGAAAAATGTATGTGAAACATCTGGAGAGTTTATGTTTTTATGCCGGCTGACCACATAGTTTTTACATTATATTGACATTAAGTTTGCTTCTATGTATTTTGTGGTTTATTACAAACTAGTGTTAAAACTTTGTTTGTTCAGGTTAGTTTTGATTTTTAAAATCTGTGTTGCAAGCCTTTGGATCTCCATCAAGCTATGAGATAATGAGATTAGAGAAATGTCATCCGGTGGCAACCTTTTCTGTTGTGTGCATTTAGATGACAGATGCTTTTGTGGGAAGCCCTTTGGGTGGGTTTGGGCATTGAACATTGTGAAATGAGATGAGTTCATCTCGAACGCATTGTGAATTACCATCCTGTCATGTGTGATTGTGATTTCTCGAGAGCAGATTAGGCGAAAAACGCTCTTTGTTGTCTCAAGGTCACTTTATCCGAGCGGCTCGCTTAAAAAACTGCACCCTGCCAGTCTTGGGCTGTCTGCTACACTCTCCGTCCTTGTCTTCAGAGTCTGTTATTCTTCCTCCCTCTTTTCCATCACTGCTCTTTTGTTCAATTTATCCCCACCCACTAACTGCAAGTGCTCTAAACCAGAGAAGTCTGTGTGAAGCTCTGTGATTGGCTGCGCTGGGTGGCGGTGTTCACAATCGATTATGCCACGCCGCTCTCCGACTAACAGCTTCTGTGTGCCGCTTGCTCTTCTTTTATACCAGCCGCGCCGCCTGCACAAATCTCTAACCCCTCTGCCCTCTGCCCCGCTCACCCAATCTGCTCTATTTCTCTAGTCTTTTCTTCCTCCTTTCCTCTTCTTCATTCTAGTCTTCCTGCGACACACCGCCAATTCACTTCTGGCCAAATAACCGGTTTCATTCTCCTCTTTCTCTCATTCTGTTTTTCTTTCCAACCAGTTCTTCACGTAGGAAAGAGACAAATCACTAATGAGATCTTGTGTAATGTCTCAAATGCTTCTCCTAGTTGACAGAAAGTGAAATGAATGAAGCAAATGGAGCAAGAACATGAAGAACAAATGGACCTCATTTACTTTAATAGTTATAGGACTTAAAACTGAACAAACATGAATGTTACTCTTCTGCTAGAACATAGGCCTGTGTGTGTGTGTGTGTGTGTGTGCGCGCATGCATGTGTGCGTATAAATAAGTATACATCCTTCCATTCATCCATCCATTTCTCTCTGTTGCTCCTTCCATACATCCGTCCATCCTTACATCCGTCCATCCATTCATCCATCCATCTGTTTCTCTGTCCATCCATCCATCTTCCATTTTATTGTCCATCCATCCATCTTTCTAATTCTCTATTTGTCTGTCAATCCAATCCATCTGTCCGTCCATCCATCTATTCATCCATCTATTCCGTCCATCAGCCTATTTCTCTTCGTCTGTTTGTCTATCCACCCATCCATCTGTCTATTTCTCCATCTGTCCATCCATTTATCTGTTTCTCCGTCCATTCATCCATCCGTCTATTTCTCTATTCATCTGTCAGTCCGTTCATCCATCCATCTATGCGTCCATCCATTCATCCATCCATTCATCTATTCATCTCTCAATCCATTTTGTCTATTTCTCCATCTGTCCATCCATTCATCTGTTTCTCCTTCCATCCATCTATTTCTCTATTCATCTGTTAGTCTGTCCATCCATCCATCCATCCATCATCCATCCATTCATCTCTTCATCTCTCCATCCATTTTGTTTATTTCTCCATCTGTCCATCCATTCATCTGTTTCTCCTTCCATCCATCTGTCTATTTCTCTATTCATCTGTTAGTCCGTCCGTCCATCCGTCCATCCATCCGTCCATCCAGCCCTCTCTGTCCATTGCTCCATCCATCCATCCATCTCTGTCTATTGCTCCATCCATCCATCCGTCCGTCCGTCTCTGTCCATTGCTCCATCCGTCCGTCCATCGGTCTATTGCTCCATCCGTCCGTCCATCGGTCTATTGCTCCATCCGTCCGTCCATCTATCTGTTTCTCTGTTCATCCATCATTCATTTGTTCGTCAGTCTATCCATCTGTTTTTCCATCTCTCCGTTTATCCATCTATCCATCCATCCATTCAAAATTCAACAACTGAGCAATAACAATTTATTTAAGTGGCAAAATGGTTTTTCTTTTTAATATATTCTAGATGCATTATTTTCCATCAATTCTTGTTTCTCTCTCTATTTTTTCTTGTAAAAAAAAGCCCAGTGTGTGTCTTTCTTACACTTAATTTACCAGCTATTAAATCATTACCCGGCCATTTCTCCCCAATGGTCTTACATCGTTCATCCAGCCTCTCTCCTTCAGCCACAGGGGCGAAATGCCTATGAAAACCATTACTGAAATAATGCGTCTTTGTGTTTGAGAAATGTGCCATACATGTTTGGAGCTTCTTGATTTTGTTCCTTTTGTGTGGGTGTGTTTGTGCTGCGTTTTGTTGAGGTCAGTGTGGAGAGAGGAGAATTGCCTGGAGAACGCTGGATAAAATGTTTCTCTTTCTATTTTTTTTTCATGTTTTTTTTTTTATTATTATTGAAAGGCAGTGAAGCGTTCCCATAGAAGCAGCGAGATGAGAACTGGACGGGGAACGCCTTCGTCTGCCTGGACACAATGTTCTGTCTCTCTCTCACTGTCTTTGACTCAATTTGTCTTTAAAAAAAAAAAGGAAGCAAATGTACCTTGTATAAATGAGCTATCCCACCTTGTTTGATTCCTGTGTGTTTGTGTTACTCGCTGGTCTGTGTGTTATAAGGCCAGTCGTATTCTGTACAGTCTTCTACTGCTGGGCCTTTATAGTTAAAACGGCTATAACAGTTCGTCAGTGTTTTTATGATGATACAATATCAATATTAGTTATTGTAATATTCACAATATGGTCATTTTTCTTAAATTATAAATGATTGATATATCTGGCTAAATATACCTTTTTAAAGCTTTTTTTTTTTAAATCTACCTTCCCTGTCTATCTAACCTATCTTTGTTGATTCTGTATGTTTATGCATGTTCATGCTGAAGCTTCATGCTGATTTTATTGTGTCTGAGAAATCATATATACAAACTAGCTGCAGTGTTGTCCATACAGACAGCGAGACGAGATGAGCTTGGGCTGAGAAAGGCGAGTGGTGAGATTTCTTTAGGGGTTTGGGGCCGGTGAGTGGCCAGGAATTGGCCCATTTGTGTGTGGAGTGTGTTGTCTTTTTTGATTCCTCTTACTAAAGGATCCCTGGAAAACGCCGGCTCAGACGGATAAGGTCATCAGCATCAGTAACAGCCAGCTTGTATTCCTCTATTAAATTAACTGGGTGAAACACTGACTCGGTAGCTTTCTCAAGGTCAAAGTGCATCAGCATGTATTTCAGCGCTCTCAGGCTGCTATTGATTGGTGTAATGGGGTTATCAGAGATTAGACTGGGTGCTAATGTAAATAATCTTGGGATATGTGGGTGATGTTTTCTAGAAAATATTGTTTCTGTCTATTTTACACATACAGGCTAGTTAGCAATGGCAAAAGTTATATAGATGCCACTCTACACAGTAATTTTACTGTAGGTTTTAGTCATAGTATTTTTTTTTTTACTTGAAGTTTCTGAATTTTAGTGTAAGCTAGCAACAAAAATAAAAGCTGTTCTTTAAAGCTTCCTATTCATTAAAACAAACAAACAAAATAATAATCAGAATTATTAATAATTTCTGAAAGACCATGTGACACTGTAGACTGAAGTAATGATGTTTAAAACTTAGCTTTGCATCACAAAAATAAATTACATTTTACAATATATTCAAATAGAAAATTTATTTGAAAGTTTATTTTAAATTCTCAATATATTTCAGTTGCTACTGTATTTGTAATTAATACAAATACAGTACGAAGCAGCCTTGTAAGCAAAAGAGACTTGCTTTCATTTCATTTGCTTTCAAACTTTAGGGGTCTAAACAGTACAAAACGGTAGTGTGTGTGTATATATATATATACACATACAGAACATATCACTTTAAAAAAAAAAGTTTTATTACATTTTTATGTTTTTAAAACCATTGTGTTACTCTTGTAATAGTGCTCTAGCTAAATAATGGCTGCTTTTGCTCTCAGGACTACATTAATGAGGTTTCTGTATTTTTTTACTTTAGTGTAAGCTTGAAGAGTTACATGATATGAACGTCTTAGAATATTACCATAATTACTGGTTGATTTGATCCACACTCTGACCTGTACGCTGCCTTTGTACTCTTGAGATCAAAACATTACATCCATTTGCGCTGTGGCTGATAAGCTAGATACACCGGGACAGCAGCGGTGAGTAAGTTAGATTATAGCTGACAACTAATGCTATCATAATGCAAGCGTCTGCTCATCACTTTGAACTCCAATAACTCTCCATATCTCATTTCTCACCCTCTTTAGTCATTTAGTGTGCAGACAGGCAGTCTGCATATTAGCACATGAAAGCAAGACACTGAGACTATTACACACTCATGCGCTCCCATCTGCCTGTTTATAAGAACCAAGGATATAGACTCAAAAAATACTTCATATCAAGTATAAAATAGTTTACTAAAATTTGCATCTATGGTACTTAAACTGAGATTTGAAATGGATATTCATGTTCCCCAATTGACATTTAGGTGATGTTGCTAGCAGTAATCAACTACTGCATAATGCTTTTTTTTAAAGTAATAGTTCATTCTCACACTCATATATATATATACATTAAAAATATACAGTAATTTCTGTCTTTCTTCATCAGAACAGATCACCCACTAGTGGATGCTTTGCAGTGAATGGGTGCCGTCAGAATGAGGAGTGAATAAGAATGTTTTTAATGTTTTAAAGAAACAAATCTATCATCAAGATGTTTTTTTAACTTAAAAACAGTGCTTTTTGTTTAAAATACATCGTAACCAGTCAGCTGGAAGTACCAGCACAGACCACTGGATGGCACTCCAGCACCATGTCTACTCTTTGTGTGTTTGTCTCCGTTTCTAAGTCTGGACTTTTATTATGAACTTTAATCTCCACCCACCTTGTCTGTTGCCATGGACACTCATCTGTTTCTCCACCCCTAGCCTGTAAGTCTCTGTGTTAATTCGCCGGTCAATGTTGGATGTACTGTGTTTGTAATCCCTTTGTACAGGCATCCGTGTCCCTCCGTGTTTCCCTGTTTGGATTTATTGTTATGGCCTGCTTTGGATATTCTCTCTCGTCTCTGACATCTTGGATTTAATTCAATCTCTTCGTCTACTGGATTATTCTTACGTCAATGCCTTTTAAGTTCCTGTTTGCCGTTGCTCCGACTCTGCCTGTACTGACTCTGTGTTTATATAAACTAGTTGCATGTGGACCCGCACGCCTCTACGTCTCCTTGTTATATACATAGTACAGAATCCATAATATTGCTTTTTAGAATGCCCACCTGTTTTTAGTTATTAGTGTGGCAAGTGGTTTATATAGACCACAAGTGGCCAAAAACTTTGTTCACATACTGTATCTTATGTTTTTCCTCTTTTAAAAAGTGATCTAAATATTTGTGGCTAGAAAAGAAGTCATGTGCCCAACAACTGAAAAAAAAAACTAAATCTCTGCATGTTGATCACCCAAAAAGTCAAATTTACTTGACTTTCAGTGGCACCGTTAATGTAGCATTTGGACTGACAAATTAAAAAATTTGCATAAAGCGCGCACGCATTTGCATGAACTTTTCCGAAGTTTGCAATCAGACGGTTTTGTTTTTAATTACTATTTGTGAAAGCCGCATGTATCCACAAGTTAAAAACCCTTTTTGTACCACAACGGTTTAATTATAGTTAAGTAGGTAGTGCTTTGCCTTTGTCCAGGACACATTAGAATAATTAGCATTGTTAATTTGCATTAATTATGTAGTCTGGGTGACGGAAAATACACAGCATGCTGGAAAAAGTAAATTTTTAATTATAGTGTGGACCAATTTTATTTGTTTAATTGTTGTACGTACTGAATGAATTCTATTCTAATAATCTTGATCTTTTTTTTTTGAACCGGGTTCAATGCATTCTAGAAAAGATTCACTGATATTTTTGTAGGTCAACCAAGAAGTTAGATTCATTAACTGGATATTTTTAATTGAATCTTGAATCACCCCAGCAGAACCTCCTCCAGAGTTTTTTAATTGGCCACTGGATTCCTAATTGTCCAGTGTCATGTTGAGAAGCTCCACCCACTTGTTCCAAATTCCATATAATTTGCCATCTGATTGGCTTTTGCTGCACTGTGCAGAATATTTGCTTTTAGCGTGAACAGACATTACAGCACCTGGTTAGCACACTTATGATGCCTCAAAATGTTGTCTAGGTTGGCAGCTCACTAGGATTTGGAGCAGAGCCTATGTGTTCAAATGTGAACGCTTGATGACATGAGATGTGCCTGGTCTTACACGGCCTCCATCTCTTCTTCTACCTTCTGCCACCCCTGTTTTTCCTCAGTCTGTTTCTCCTCAGCTTGTGGAGAGGTAATCACAGTGTGTCAATGTGCCCTGTTCTAATTGGCCTGTCACCCTCCATGTGCAGGCAGGGAGGGGACGGCCTTTGTGTGGCTGCCATAGCGACCGGCCGAGCTAATGAGAGGGAGAGGGCTGTGACTAATGACACTGGTCCGTCCATCTGAGAGCAGAGCAACAACAGCACATGCATTCTTACACAGCAGAGGGGTTCACCTTTTTAACATGCACTATGATAATGGTAGCTTCTTTGAATATGAACTATGCAAATGCTAATTTAATGAAAATATTGTGATTTCATTCATCAGCATTGTGAAATTTAAAAATGTACCTTGGTATTATACTTGTAGCTTGAAATTCCTGGGTACTTTTAACAACCCCTATGCATGGCACTACCACATCTTGGTACATTTTGATACTTTTTAGTACTTCAGTAAATAAAAGTATAAGGGTATTACCATGTTTTAGACACCATCATGACGATAACACCAAAGTATTGCTTAAAATACATTATAATACCTTGTTTTTGGATATATATCATGCAGTGTTATTTTAGTATTATTTAATAATATATTTATATATTAACATTTTTAGTGTAATTTATTTAATTTAATGGCATTTTTTGTTTTGTGCTTTGGTCACCATGTTTTTTTCTTGTGCCACACAGTATTAAAATTGATTCATTCAGTTCAGAGTAAACTTAAAACAAATCAAAATTATTAACCAGATGTTTTTCACATAATATTGATATTTTAAGTTTGATTTAAATTAACAAGGGGGGAAAAAAGACAAAAACAAAACTGATAATGGTACCATGATAATACTGCTGCTCTGCAATTGTAAGAATATAGAAATCAGACTTGGGCCTTTCTTCCTCATAACAGTTCTCATTGGTTGTTTTTCTTGATTAAAGTCATCTCACCCCCGCAGCACATCCCAGCAGAGTTTCAGATGAATGTGAGATGACTTAATGTAACACAGATTGATAATCTCTGACTGCATGGCTAACTCTCATTATCTACAGTACAGAGTTCACTGTAAGGAGACAGATGGTCATGTCGTGTCTTTACACAAGAGAAACCAACCATACAGCCAACAAGCATCGACAATAGAGATTATCCTTGTCATTCACCGGCCTCTTTTCATTTCGCCTTTTAAAATTCCATTATGAACAGTCCCGCTGGAGAACCTCAATTGAAATCAGACATTTATTTGGTTTTCTATTCAATTGTTCTGATCCGGATTGATGTTTTCATGTCTCAGTATCTGTTCTGAGCCTTTGCTGTGTTTTTGTTATAGAGCATTCATAGGTTTAAATTAAAGAATTGTGTGCTGTATATCACCTTTTATAGCATATCGCAGTCGTGGCCTAATGGATAGAGAGTCGGACCTGTAACCCAAAGGTCGTGGGTTCGAGTCCCAGGTCCGGCAGGGA
>JAUCNO010002354.1:0-12444 GCA_032353835.1 Enteromius viviparus
TATATATATAATGTATATGTGTTCATATATAACAGCTTCTGAGTATTCAGGTTTGCTCATGGATAAATTACATTACATTATATTATATATTCAAATACAATTGTTTTTTTATTATACTGATATTTCATTATATTACTGTTTTTACTGTATGTTTGATTACATAAATGCAGCCATCTAAGCATAAGAGAATTCCTTTAAACTAACAAAAACACAAATTCTTATTCAACGCTGGAAACTTCATGAAGTCATCAAGATTTGACCTGACCATCTTGGAACATATTTCTCGTCACACAGATCAGCTCCAAACAGGACGTCGTATTTCTCATCACTAAATACGGTTACATTCATCTGTATGACCTGGAGACAGGCACCTGCATCTATATGAACAGAATCAGCGGAGAGACCATTTTTGTGACGGCACCCCACGAAGCCACATCTGGAATCATCGGCGTGAACAGAAAAGGACAGGTACATGCTGAACATTAATTTCAGATTATGCAATTGGTATAAATGAAAAGTGTATTAAACTGAGCAATGATAAAAGTGCCTCAATGTTTACAATTTCCAGAGAAATCAACCTTCAGATGGCTTATGACTTACTAAACAGGGTTAATAGAAAGATTATTAACTCTGAGAAAAATGACACGCATCAGCTGTAATGCGTGTCAGTTTTTCTCATTTTTAGCAGCCGTGTGAATATAATCCTGCACCGCGGAGCTCTATAAGTGTGTGTTTGGTTGGATCTACGTTCTCTCAGAGGGAATCTAAGGAGGACACAACACAACTCAGCTGATTACCCCAGAAGCAGAACATTTAATACCCTCGTCTTACTGAGACATGGAAACCACCCATTCATCTTTTTTCATTTCCCCTCAGCATAGCTTAAAGCATCTCTTTAAAATTTCCTCTTAACCTCGGTGATCAAGAACACCCTAGTTAACAGAAGCATCATGAGGCATCGATAATATCAAAGCAGGATACATTTCTGCTGGATCTTAGAATGTTGTAAATAAACAGGTGTTCAGTATCTCAGGTGAGTCGACGCTCCTGTCTCTGCCGGCTCTCTCTGTTCACAATGCTCCATTATGAGCTTGTTAATGGATCCGGCGAACGTGTAAATAATTTTCCAGCCATGCCAGAGAAAGTCTTGAATTATTCAGTGCGTGACAGAAAGCCAATCCAAACTGTGTCACGCTGAACCTGAAGAGCACTGTTTCCTTTGTCAATAATACAGAACCTCCACCTTGGTCAACCAACAATGCCATGCACAACATCACAAAGGTGAAAGGCGTCATTGCGTTGATCGTCTGTAATAATCTGTATAAAGTAATTGGGTTACAATAAGCATGTTTGTTTGTTGGTAGTAAGATCTAGTATATTAGGGATAAATTGGTGTCTGAATACGATTTCGGTTTAGATAAAGGAAAAGGAATGCAGATCTCTCTTCCTGTCTCCATTTCCCCTTCTCGTACCGGCATTCTCCATCTTCCTGTCCTTTGCACCAGTCAGCACTGGTGGGTGATGAAAAGTCAGGTTCTAACCAGCTGCGTCTGCACTCGTGAGCGGAGTGACCTTGAGAGAGAGAGCCTTCACTGAAAATAGCTGCGGAGAATGCAAGAGGGAGACGGATTGAGAGAGAAAAAAAGTGTCAGTTATCATGTGATCTTGCCGTGGGAGGCATTGACTGGCGTCCTAAATCCTTTCACGTTAACAGATGCAGAACCTGACAGCCAATCACAGAGCGTGTAGGCAGGGTGCATCATCAGCTTCTGTGACGGCATACTTTGCCCTCCCTTTTTTCCTTGATCAGGCCTACTGTACTGCTGCAACATGACTCTCAATAAGTTAAATGTCTTGTCTAGTAGTACCCTAGCCCCTAGACAGCTCATGTAAAAAATTTATCAAATTTTATGTAACCACTACACATTGTAATATAAATTTCACAGAATGGAATGGCAAATAAAAATAGATTTAAATTACTAAAAAAAAGTTAATTAAAAAGCACATTGTTTTTTATTAGCAATAATAGTAATAAATTAGAATTATAGTTATTAGTAACACGCTACTAATAATTAGTAATATTAGGAGTGAATTTGGTAGTAATTTATTAAATTATGATTTTTAATAATTAAATGTTTATAGCTATGTGCTAAAATAATACAATTATAATCTGCTTTTTAATATACATTTACATGACAAAATCAATTCATCACTGTTAGATAAAACTTAACTTTATAATAATAATTAAAATTATTTTTATATTTTATTTTTTATATTATTTAGAAATAATTTTTGCACTTTTTTGTTATTTGTATTAGAGTTTTGAGTTTTGTCATACTGCATAAAAATTAATAAAAGAATGAATAAAAATTATATATTGCAAACATATATTAAAAATGATTTTAGCATTATTTTTTATTTGACATTTATACAACCTTTTTTTTTTTTATACAAATCTAGGATGGCTATTATCTTGTCCGGCTGATAATACAGATACTGGGCACTCTGTGCAGATGTTTGGGGTCCTCATCAGGAGTGACTCATTATTACTATCATCATCTCCTCAGGCCTTGGGCTTTTATTGACGTCAATGCAGTGTTTTTCCCCCGTGGACCACTGTAGCTTCTGTCTGTCACACGCGCACACATGCACAAATGTAATCTCCCGTTCACTTGCCCTATCCTTTTCTTTCTCTCTCACTGCCTCTTTGTGGAGGAAAGCTGATAGACACAATGAGCTGCTCTATTTTTACTCCTCTTTTTAGTGCCTCTGCCTTTCTCCATCTCTGGGCGAGATGACCCATATTGTTGGGGGTGGGACTTGCGGGTTTAAACAGAGAGTGATGTTCATCCATGCAGAATAACGCCTGTGACTTTGACCTGCTGATGCCGATCTGAAACACACAGCAGCGTAGAAACACTTACGACATGCACTCACAGCAGAGAGTTTCCAGTGTGATAGTTCCAGTCTGGGGGGAACGTTTTAATCTTGGTTTATTTATAATAAACTGGCCTTACTTGTCTAGGGTAATCAGTGTTCACACAGATTAAGTGAGCATTAAGCATCATAAATCTGTTTTATTGGTTTGTGCGTGTTCAACCTAGTAGCTAAGGAAATCATCCTTTGCAGGCTTTAATATGTACTGTAGCTCTAGAGAAATATTGCAGAATGTTATGCTTTGGGCTTTGGCGGCTTCAGCTTGTGTCTCTTGGCCAAACATCTACAGTAATAGTGTCGAACTTTAAGCATTTTTCAAACAACCTCTTGGCTGGTCCGTACTTCCTAGAGATCTCATTAGTACCACTTTATTATTTTATTTATTGGAAGTAAAGATACAAGATGTTTAGTCAAAGCAGTGATACCTTGGTTGAAAGGGGACACCCTCTACGTCTCACTGCACCCCTGCATCTGATCGTGTTACATACTAGAGACAAGCATTAGTATGCACCTTAGCTTCTGTGTGAGGATGTCAGCTGATACGAGGTGTTATGTTTTCTCATTAAGGGTTCTTGATATTATATAACAGATCACGTGTGCTGTGTGTGATGGATGTTCCAATCGCTTTAATGCAGGTAAAAGTGGCCAAGAAAACTACCAAGGGAATTTCCTGTTTGTGCCTCCTTCCTGCGAAGATGCTAAATTACATTAAAACTCTGCTGAGAAAATTTGAGAAAAGACATTGAGCAATTATGTTTAGTAGTAATATTAGTATATTAACAAATAGATAAATTTATTGGCAACAAAAATCTAAATAATAATAAAAACAACAGCAACAATAATATTGTTAAAAAGGTAAAAAAATTCAAACTTACTTTTAATTTTACTCACCCTCAGGCCATGTAAGATAGACCCCTGCATTTAGGCCCAGGCCCAACAGGCACCGACCTTTTTACGCCCCTCGGGTGATTAAAAGATTGCCATGTGGTGCCGGTGAATACAACATGATACCGCATTCTAAAAGCAGCTAAGGGTGACTCCACAATGTTTATTGTCCCGCCGCAGAGAGAGAGAGAAGCCGTCAGCGCAATAATCTTGCCACAAAGCCCCAGCAAAAGTAACTATCATATATGTGTCGGAGGAAATCAGTAGTAAGACATTTACAAGGCTTAAGCTAGTCCCAGACTAAATTGCATGTTTGAGCTTTCTCAGATGAAAATATCTTGCTCTGACATATCTTAAATCATGTCAGTGTCATTGTTATGTGTTAAGATGCACACTGTAATGTTTTCTTATAAGGCATTAAAGTCGCTTAAATATCTTAATTAAACTAATGCCTAGTCCTGGCTTAAGCTAAGCCCCGTCTGTGAAACCTTAAATTATTTACTCATAAACAAGTGTTTTCTGAGTCTGTGTCGCACAGATGAATTTTCTGATTCTCCATCTCCTAGAGAAAAGAAGTCATCTTTACCGATTATTTGATTTAATGAATAAGTTTTTGATTTTTATTTATTTATTTTTATTTTGTTAAGGTTTAATTTAACGCTCCTGTTCAGATGAGTAGGCAGAAGGCCTTTTTTAAAGTTTTTATAATTTTTTTTTTATGAAATCACGTTTACTGTCAGTGCACACAAATAAAAGTAGACCCTTCTAAATGACGTATTACTCCTACCTTTACCAGAGAAAATTAAAGTGAAGGCTATAAAATCCAAGTGCTGGCTGGTGCCTCTATGTCCTGCAGAACGCGCTTTATAGCGTCACTCTCTGCACAAACCATCATGTCGCATTCATTCTTTTAACATTTAACGTTTAAACAACTGTTTTAAGCATGCCTATCTATTTTATTTTATTTTTTTAAGGCAAGTGGTGATGATTTGAAAAGGCTAAATTGATCAGTTATACTTTATGAACTTACTGTCTGCCGCTGGCTGCTTGGTACTTTAAAAAACACAAACTAATATTTAACGAACAAAAAATGTCTAAATTGGCTTAATAAAAAAAAAAGGAACCAAAAATATTATGATTCTGCCATTATGTTCAAAACTGAACTATTTTAATAGCTGAAACAGCAGTATAATGTTTTGGTAGAAGGGGAAAAGGACACAGGCTGGGCTCGGGCCTGAGCGTTTTGGGCCAGGACCAGACTCGGGCCTACATTTTAGGCCCTTTTGCAGGGCTCTAATGTAAGATGTAGGTGACTATTTTCTTCAGTAGAGGGGAAGCATTTTTAGGTGAAACTGTTGTACTTGGTAATTGATATACTGCTCATCTCTGGATGCCCGTTTTTGAGTCAAAAAAACGCATGCAGGCAAGACCAAATTGATACCCATTGCTCCTGACAATACATTAAGTCTTATGAAGCAAAAGGATCTGACTGTGCAAGGAAATGAAAAAATTATTAACATCATTACTGCCTTTAATCCTCATAGCTCAGGCTGTTTGTAACACAAACATCCTGTGGCATAATGATGTAAGTATATGCTAGTTAACAATGGAGAGTGAGGACCTTTATCAGCGGAATCATATTGTAAAGCTCATGATGTAAAGATTACAATGCATGATGATTTCAATGTGAAAGAGGATGACATCGATTATATGCACATCCCTACTTGTTCGAACCAAAATACTCAGAACACTCCATTTTGTGTGTGTGTTTCGTAGGTGTTGTCAGTGTGTGTTGAGGAGGAGAACATCATCCAGTACATCACCAATGTGCTGCAGAATCCAGACCTGGCTTTACGGATGGCGGTCCGAAATAATCTGGCAGGAGCTGAGGAGCTGTTTGCCCGGAAGTTTAACAACCTCTTTGCTGCCGGAAACTACTCGGAGGCGGCTAAAGTGGCCGCTAATGCTCCAAAGGTGAGTAGGGCTAAATATTCTTGTAATATTTTTAATACTAAGGTAATATTATAAATGAAATAGAATACTTTATTATAATCAATTTAAACAAAGCGCTATTTTATAATAAATTTGGTTTTATTATAATAAACATTTTAGCTTTATTATGTAATGCTTCTCTTGTTTATCTCAGGGTATCCTGCGCACTCCTGACACCATCCGCCGGTTCCAGGGCGTCCCTGCCCAGCCTGGCCAGACATCCCCACTCCTGCAGTATTTTGGGATCTTGCTGGATCAGGGCCAGCTCAACAAGTTCGAATCTCTGGAGCTGTGCAGACCCGTCCTTCAGCAGGGCCGCAAACAGCTTCTGGAGAAATGGTTGAAGGAGGACAAGGTATGTAGTGGAGGTCGCAGGGGAGATGGTTATCTCCACACACACCCACAAGAGCCTCTTCCTCTGTTGCATGTTTGTGCGAGAGGCTCAGGGAACAGGGTGTGCTCTTCGCATGTGTTTTTCACAAACAGAAAGAATGCCTCCATGTTTTTGACAAAGAATGGGTCTGTGTGAAAACAGACTGTGTGGATTGTGAGAACGACTGTGTTTGTGTGCGATGGTGTGTGCGTGTCTGTTATCTAAGATGTTTGCTTTAGATGTGATGTCATGTGTTTGTTATGTGGGGCGAAGGGTGTTTGGGTTTTTTCCTTCTAAAGCACAGAAGAAAGTCTTGGGTTTCGTTCCAGTGTGTTTTTTACAATCCACTCTTAGAATAACTGAAATAAAATGTTCTTTCTCATAGCCTCAACAAGTTACATCTCTCGACTTTGGTTTATTGATTGAAGTTACGTGATTTGTTGTTCCACGAGCATGATTTATTTAGATAGTTGAGGACCATGATGCTATGCAAATGGAAAAATAAATACAAGGAGACCTACACCAAATAAAGTTTTCCTTTTATTAATTTCAGCTTTGCATTTGTACCCTCGATTACAACCACTTACAAACTTTGGGGTGAGGTTTTAGCAAGGATGCATTAAATTGGTCAGAAATGACAGTAAAAACATTTGTTACAATAGATTTATATTTGAACTAAATACTTTTTAACAGTCTGTTTATCAGATAATCCTGATTCCAGTGTCTTTTATCATTGATGATGCAATTATTTTAACACTAAATAAGTATATAAGAATGATTTCTTAATGATCATGTGACACTGAAGACTTCATTTTTGTGAGTCATTTTTTAATCAAATGACTTTGAATTCACACCTCATTCTTAAATTGTATTTAACCTTAATTATCAATTTCTTTTCTTTCCCTTCAGCTCGAATGCTCAGAGGAGTTGGGCGATTTGGTGAAGTCTGTGGACCCCACTCTTGCTCTTAGTGTCTACCTGAGAGCCAACGTACCCAACAAAGTCATTCAGTGTTTCGCAGAAACCGGCCAGTTCCCCAAGATTGTCCTGTATGCCAAAAAGGTATGATGACTGACTGTGAAGTCCATTTTATGGTTATATGACACATATTTAAAAATATACTCATACCTTATTTGGTGTTGATAGGTGGGCTACACTCCAGACTGGATCTTCCTGCTGAGGAACGTGATGCGGATCAGTCCGGATCAGGGTCTGCAGTTTGCTCAGATGCTCGTTCAGGATGAGGAACCGCTGGCTGACATCACACAGGTCAGGAACAGAGGAGGGGAGAAAAAGAAAGGAGTGGAAGCTTAAGAAGAACGATTTGAAATGATTTAGAGAGAAATCATATGACCCAGAGGCTGTTTGTTAAGGAACTAAGGAAGACATTCACTAAAAAAATGTGTTTTTCTCCTAGATTGTTGATGTGTTTATGGAGTATAACCTGGTCCAGCAGTGCACGTCCTTCCTTTTGGATGCTCTGAAAAACAACCGCCCTTCAGAAGGTCCACTACAGACCCGTCTGCTGGAAATGAACCTGATGCATGCACCACAGGTACACACTGCACAAGCGTCTGGATACAATTGTTGTCATTGTGTAAGACAATTTACGCAAAACGGTCTCTTACAGGTTGCAGATGCCATCCTAGGAAATCAGATGTTCACTAACTACGATCGTGCACACATTGCCCAGCTGTGTGAGAAGGCAGGGCTTCTGCAGAGAGCTTTAGAGCACTATACTGACCTGTACGACATCAAACGAGCTGTGGTACACACACACCTGCTCAATCCAGAGGTACCCAACAAGTTCTGTTTTTAAGTTCTTATGTTGAATTAAAGTGTGACCTTCTTTTTTATTCTGTCTCTCTTGGTTTTGCACTCTTGTTAATGTCTGCAGTGGCTGGTGAACTTTTTTGGCGCTCTGTCAGTGGAGGACTCTCTGGAGTGTCTAAGAGCCATGCTGTCTGCTAACATCAGGCAGAACCTTCAGATCTGTGTCCAGGTGGCCTCTAAGTATCACGAGCAGCTGACTACCCAGTCCCTCACTGAGCTTTTTGAGTCTTTCAAGAGTTTTGAAGGTAAGAACTAGATTTCTCATGATTTACTAACATGTCACTGGAAAGTTCAACCACTTTTACATGGGACAACCTAGAATATCTGACAACCTTTATATCTGAAAGCTGAATAAATAAGCTTTCTATTGATGCACAGTTTGTTAGAATAGATTCATAGGACAATAGTTGGCTCAGATAAAAAAAAAAAAAAATATCCTAGTGATGTTGCTAAACTAATTTCGGGAGGACACAGCTGGTGGCGCATTATCAATCATTATCATAACCTCTTGTTACTATAAATAAGCCCACTTCCTTTCCTTCCGTATCTCGTTCCAACCATCCTTCTCCACCGTTTGCATCCTCAAAAGGGGGCACACGGGGTTCGATCCGGACGCCGAGCACTGCCCTCACTAGGGTTCATACCACTAGGGAATTTTCATAATTTCGGTTATTGCTATAAATATACCCCAGCAACTTAAGAGCAAATTAGCAAATTTCATTACGTTTTAAAATAAGCGGTTTAGGCCATCTTTGCCAATTGTGCCAGTGTTTTTTGAGGTCACCAGCAGAAGTGTAGTGTTTTTAAGATGGCACTATGGGTTAAAAACTTTTCAAACTCATTTTGAAGCTTCATCCAGCAAGTTTTGAATGCAGGAGCCTGCCTTATTCTCTTGATTCTGTTTTAATAGCTTAAAAGCTTAAATTGATAATTTTTGGGTGAACTACCCTTTTAACCAGAAGCCTTATATCCAATAATCACAACTGTAAAGTTCATAAAGTACATTCAAAAACAATAAAACTGAATAAAATGTGTTGGACAAACACAACATTTTTTCTGCATTTGAATCCCACTTAGAATATACATTACCCATGTCGTTTTTTTGATATATCTGGCAGGCCTTAGAATTCTGTTGGCAGGCACAGCTAGAAAGTCACTCTTGAGTGTATTTAAACATGTACATAAACACTCGTGGTCACTCTGCTGGTTGCCTTTCATAGTGCAGACACAATTTGACTGGTATCTTGGCCGTGTAATGGCTCTGTTCTGTGTGTGGAGCAGCATGTAGCCTTCCATTCTGGGCTAAGTAGGACAAAAGGTTTGGCAATCAGAGCAGGCAGCGGCACAGGGCCTGCGGCCACCCACAATCCCCCAGGCTTTTCATATGACAGCAAAAGCAAGAGTGGTTTTGACAAGAATCAAAATTTTTATGTTAAATAAATGTATCAGCCTAATATGTAATTTAAAGGGTCTGTGTACCCTGTCATAATTTACTCACCCTTTGACTTTCCTCTATGGAACAAAATATTTTAAAAGGACAAAAAATCCTGTTACAGTCTTGCCTAGAATCTGCATATATGAAATGCGTTGCTCAAACCATAACCACAGTCAAGCATCGTTTGTTGTTCTGTGCTGGATGCAGGTCTGTTCTACTTCCTTGGCTCGATTGTGAACTTCAGCCAGGACCCAGAGGTGCATTTCAAATACATCCAGGCCGCATGCAAGACGGGCCAAATCAAAGAGGTGGAGCGGATCTGTCGGGAAAGCAACTGCTATGACCCTGAACGTGTCAAGAACTTTCTCAAGGTACTGCCAAGACTCTGTCAGTGAAACCCCTTGAAATGATCCATAGCTGACCGCAAAAAGCACATTATATTCTCTAGTTTCTCATCTGTTAAAACTCTTTCCATCTTTTTTTTTTCCTCCTTACATTTCCTGTTTTGTTCCTTTCTACTGATCTGTCTTAATGCAGGCCATTTGCAATTTGAGATGCAAGCAGACTTTTTATTATTATGGAAATGACTGATCTTAGTCATTTTATGATAAAGGAATGTTCTGGGTTTAATGCAAACTCTATTAAGACAGTTTGTGGCAGTTTTCATTGTCAGTTACCACAGATTTTTAATTAATAATTTTTAATTCAACACAATTTGTGGTGACAGTAACTAAATACTGTTAAAATAAATATTAAATATACATGGTTTTAAAAACAAGCCAAAATATTTAAAGCTTTATAATGATCACAAAATTCAACTTTTGCTTGATAGCATTTGTGGCATCATGTTGATTAGTGCATGTAATAATTGCAACTCATCTTTGTTTTAAAGTATTTTAATCTTTTATTTGATTATTATTTTTTTAATAATCCTTTATTTATTCCTTGTTATACAGACAATAGTGAGCGATTCAGTCAAAAGTAGTCAAATAGTCTCATGCTAAAGCATGTAATTGATTAATTGTAATTGAACGTACAATAATTTTGCTATACTTGTGTGAAGTTAATTCAGTATTCGAGCTTTCTTTGACACAATGGCCTCAGGAATTATGTCAGAAATTCTACTTTAAATTTAAAATAGCTGTTTGGACTGTAATATTATATAGTTTTTACTGAATAATTCAGTAGCTTTAAACAAAAAAAACAGCTTCAGATTTCTAAACCCTCCAGATCCCTGACCTGCTTTACTTTAACAGTAACCAACACTTGTAATGCATGTAGAGTAAATACAAATGTAATTATTTTTCAAAAATGTAAAATAAATTCATATTTATAAAATAAATGAGCTGAAATGATTTAATGTGGTATTCGACATTGTTAAAATGCTGTTAAAAGAGTTTGATTAAAATTGGATGTAATATATTGTGTCATTGACACTGAATAAACCTGTGCACAAGAAAATAAAACAATTTAGGAAAAAATTTAATACAGCTTCAATTCTGTTTTTGTTAACAATTGATCCCCATTCCGATCAGGCAGCTGCGTGGCAGTTGTTTTCTAGTTTTAGGGAGTTGATCTCACTCTTTTGTCCTGATGGTGGCTGTTGTTATCTTCTGTGCTTTACCCTGTACTTATGGGATGCTCAGGACTTGTATCAGGTAAATTAACCCTAAAAGACTTTCTTTACTTTATTCCCTTCTCTTTTCTTTTGCCATCCCTTCTTTTCTCCTAATGGTCAGTTGAAGGATTAATACTGGGATTGGTGTGTGCGATGCACATACAGGGAGGTTTCGAAAAGCATTGACTGCTGGGAACAACCCTCTCTTGGCCTGAACTTGAGTGACCAGGCTGAGATTGAGTTTGTGGTTTTGTGGTAGTGTGTTGATTTGTGTTTGGCTGTGGTTGATTTGTGGTGACCATGTTCTGCAGAAATGGAAGCCTTAGGTCTTTCTTCAGAATCTATTCCACCAGAGTCAGACCTTATAAAATATTGACTTCACTGTTGGACTCTGCCAGCTTCACAGGGTGGATCCTGGAAAGGCCAGTTTTTTGGAATGGTTTTGAGACTTTTTCAAGTTGAATGTAGTCTTGTTTAAGGCTTCACTGCAAATGTTCAGCCTCTGTAAGTATCTGTAGACACCCTTTGTGTCGAAGGTTGTGGAGGTTGATTTGTGGCGTTTCTGTTGAGTGAATTGTACAATCCCAGTTCATTAATCCTATGTGTGTTGTAAACTGCACTGTGTGGCGAAAGAATAGTTGAATGTTTTAGCCAGCAGGGGGAGCAGTACTGCCACTCAAAGCTCGACCATTCAAGCCTTGTTTTCAGTAATAGACCTTCTTTTAACCACTAACCACACAATCTTTCAAAAAACATATTTTGTGGACTACTCAGTTAATCCTGTTTATAACTTTGATTTTTTTTTTTTTTTTTTTTTCATTTTCAAATTGTCAATTATTTAATTGCATTTTTATAGTTGTTTTAATATTTACTTAAAAATATAAATTACTTGGCAGGTTTTAATACATCTAGTTTGTGTTGCTTTAATGAATTTGTAGGCTTTTGCAAAACTAGTTTTTATTGCTTTTTAAAAATAGACACTACTTGGTAGGTTTTTTAGAATTAGATTGTGTTGCTTTAATATTTACTTTTTAAAATTATGAATTAGCATTTTAGTTTATATATATATTTTATTTTACTTTCTATATAAATGACTTGGTAGAGTTTTATAGAACTAGTTGGTGTTGTTTACTTTTAAAAAGTAAATAATAAGGAATTTTTTTAAATTATGAACTACTTGGTGGGCTTTTTTAGAACGATTCATTTTCACATAAACCTAAATCAGTTGTCATCCTTGTTATGTAAAATTAAGTTATGCAATAAAATTAATTTTACACATTTTCTAGAGTTAAGTGTAGGGCTGGGCGATATGGCAAAAAAAAAAAATCTAGGTTTCTTCATAAAGTTTGGCCGATTCACGATTTCGATTCC
>JAUCNO010002355.1:0-12433 GCA_032353835.1 Enteromius viviparus
AATCCGTGCGTGGATCACAGCTAAACCGTGACAAAAAACGTAACAGTCATACAATTTAAGGGCCATTATTGTAACACTGCTACGTTTTGCACTTTGGACCAACGTAGTCAGGGTACGTTTTTGTATGAGACTGGGTTGGATATGTCTGTTAATCATGTTCTAACACCTCTTTGTCTGAGATGGTTCTCAGTGTCCCACACCTGCATCCATTCTACAATCGGTTACCATTTGCTCAGGATGTAGTCCTCCCAAATGGTCTTTAGTCAACATAACTATTGACTTATCTCTCCTCTATAATAATTAAGCCTTCTTTGGTAGATGGGTATGATCAAACACATATAGTGGAGTGGAATCTGGGTCGAGGCAAACTATAAATTCTTATACCTGGTCTCGCAAAAAAGTTGACAACACTATTCACAATGTGCATGTTGAACTGTGTTGCCATAGGCTACATCCATCTCTCGTTTTATTATGTAGACCTTGGTTAGCCAAAAAAAATATTATAATTTTAAAAAGAAAAAGGCCAGAGCAATAAATATTAAAACTGGAACTGTTGGGTAACCATAGGTCAGTAGATAAGTGCATTTACAACAGCAGGACATAATCTGTACGCAGGAGATTTATTGAACAGAACAACATTCAGCTGCTTCCAGTGTGGAGAAGCTGATAAGCTGCTGGGATACATCGAATGTGATTGTGACTCTCCTGAATCCAGAGTGAAATCATACCCAACACTGTAGGGAGATGGTGTGGTCCTATGATGCCGTTTACTAGCCCTTCATGATAAATGACATGCATTATTAATGCACCAGATCTAGTTCCACAGAGTCATGAACAACAACATGAAATCAGTGGTTTGGGAATGAGACAAAACTTAAAAGAGAAAGAAATTCTAAGCAGTGATCAGATTAAAGAATTGAGTGCTTCAGTAATGTTTTTGTAGGCCAGAAATGTATGATTTATGAAAAAACATTTCATTTTGCAAGTGCATAGATAAGATCTCTAAAGTTTCAAAACCAAAGAAATAGATGTTTTTTTTTTATAAAAGTTATGACTTGTCTAAACCCTCCTAAACTGGCTTGTTTAAACATGCCCCCACATATTTTCCTAACAACCCCCAAAATGTTTCTGCAAGAAAAAAGGTGGAACTATTATTCTTGCTGTAGTGTTGCTGCAGGCGCCATGTTCTGGAGATGCTGTTTCAAAACTGTGGTCATGTTGTATTTACAAGACTGTTTCAGAACAGTTCAACCCAAATATTAGAGCGTGTTTAGCGCATATACGGAGGACTGATTCCTGAACCCGACACATGTTTATGTCACATGCTTGTAGTATTCTGCAAATCACAACACACTGGATAGCTGGCCATTTAGAGCACACATTGCCTTTTAGAATGATGAATTAAAAAAAAGAGGCTTAAAGGAAAAACCATAATGTACAGTATGTAGAATAACACGTTTGTTGAAACTTAAACCGCATAAACACATTGATAATTAAAATGTTTCATATCAAATATTTTATATATTTACCATTGGCAAACAATCTTCACTTTCAGACTGAAAGTTTTTGTTACTTTGAACTATTCCTTTAACTAATGTTAACACATGAAACCTTTTAGTAAAACGTTAACAAAGTATGACTCATTTGAGTGTTGCTGCAGAAGCACAAATGTGACACAAAGAAGCATAACTATACAATGTGGTCAAGAGAAACTTGGAGAAAAAAGCCGCTCTGAGTTTTGCAAGCACAATAATACTGCTTACAATGGCACCTACATAGGCCACAATGCTTAATTTGCATCTGCTATATAGCTGCCATCTCTGTAACAACAATCAATGTCATATTCACAGCATACAGTGGTAATGACATTTAGACTATACTGCATCATATAAAAGCCATGACATGTTAGAAACGACAATCTCAGAGTGAAAAGACTTACTGATTGAGGTGCAAATGCGTCTGTCTTAAAGCAACATTAAAAAACGTGTTTAAAATGTTGTGATGAAAAGCCTAAGAATAAAACCAGTTGCAATGTGTTGGCACAAAGTTTTGAATGACTTGCTTGCTACCTAACAAGCATCTCAGCATACATTTTATCACGCATAATACATCCAATTAAAATTGCACAGTACAAGAAATTGCCATAAAGAAACTTCAGTCTCTTAGGAGCAGATGAAAACAAATGTCCTCAGCAATCTTAATACGTTGCTTTTTAAGTGTTACACAAGCATGGCTCTTCAGTGCGCATTAGAGATAACACAGGGAGTCTGATTTCAGGCAACGGTTCACATATAGCATTATCATATTCAGATTGAGCAGTGATATGAGCGCACACCACTCCAGAGATCAGGAAAGTGCACAGGGATTTTAATTTAATGAATTAATTAACAAGTGAGTGGTATAACAGACTTAAGTAATATTACATGTCTTGCTTGACAATTAGACTCTCTGTCACATGGCAGTGACGTCTGGTACAGTGACAGAGTAATATATTTAATCTATTGACAGAAAATAAAAGCATCATATTCTTAATCATAAACTGGAATGATGGTTAACATCTAGAAAATAAACCAAAGAAGTTGCATCATTGGCCATCTTTATCATAATGGTTTGGCTAAAATGCACCATTAGGATGGTTTCTATGCAGTTGCTGAGCTGGTTTCTTACTGGCCCAAGTCAAAAGCCTTTAATATTTTGGGCTATAAATAAGTCCTATTTGCTGTTTGACATTTTAACTCCAGCTGCTTAAAATATCAAACAGGGATGTGTTGTCCAACGATAGCTGCAAGTAGAGCTGGAGCATCATCCACTAGAATGTCATTCTCTTGTGAAAGTGCTCACAACAGTTAAAGGGTCAGTTCACCCAAAAATGAAAATTCTGTCATCAATTACTCTCATGTCGTTCCAAACCCATATGATTTGGGACAACGGTGGTGCCTATGGAAGTTGGCGGGGGTATTCTGCCCCTTCTTTCCTCCTCATCCCTAATGCCTCCCTTCTCCCGCTCCAACACTCCAACATACAGGTAGTGTTTTTGGGGTGCGGGCGGATCGCTGGGATGCGAGATAGGCGGTACTCCTCTGTCTCCTGGTGGCCACCTGCATCTCAATCATACATCAACATTTAGACACGCTCATTACTTATTGCCATATGACATTTAGGGCCTTGGGGGTGGGCACACTTAATGGCATCCAAAGGGTGGTCTATTAATTTAGCACCTTCTGGTGCTGGTGCTCACTTCTCAATTTTAATTTCCATGCAGACATTGAGGGCTCTTTGGGGATGCCGGGCTGACACTAGCTGCTGGAGGGTGGTTAGTGTCTGGCCCCTCCCCTGTTTTAAAGCATTTTAGAACAACACACAACAACACTATATATGAGCGGGTGAGGGGAGGCATGGGGTCTTCTATTTTATTTATTTTCAACACCCCTGTTCTCTGTCCGGGGCTGGGGGTAGAGAGGAAGAGCTTGCCATCCGATCAGGGTCTGGGCCGGGGATAGTCTCAGCGGTTGCGGGGTCCGGGGTGGTCTGTGGGTTTCTGCACCAGAGTGAAGGGGGTTTAACTCCTGGATGTGGCGCTAATTGCCCCTCTGGGGGTAGTGGTGCCTGTATCCAGGAGTTTAGAGAAAACATGGGGTGTGTGAATGTGGGTACCATGTCCCCTTTTTTGTTGTCTGTGTCCACGTGTGAGAATATTAGTATTAGGGGGGACCTTGGACCTCTGGGCCCAGAGACCGGTCTGCCCTGGCGCCGGCACCTTCATTGTGGCTGCTGGACAACCCCTATCCGGGACATCATCTGCCCTTTTCTGGGTCGCATGGGGCTCCCGTGCCCTGGGGGGCACCCAGATGTTTATACATTACTTGCATGATGTGGGTTTCCTAATATTAAACTAACCGTCCTTCAAGGACAGCGCATCTTCACTTTGCTCTGCCGTGTTGGTAATCGCGTTCTAATGCGCGCACAGACTGTGCAAATAAAAATACTGGTCAAAAAGCAAAAAGCACTGGTCTATGCGTTCAGTATGTGTAACAGTCGTGAGCACTGGCTGTACCGGTGCTCAATAAGAATGAGGAAATCACAAATATGCTCTTCCTAAGAAACATCGGAAAGCGCTTTACAGTTACAGAGCACTTCCGCGTTTTATCCAGAAATTTATTCCCGTGCCACAAGAAGTCTGGTTGGGTCCCGGGGCTCCCACGGTACAGCCACGAAATGCAGACCTGTACTCTGCACCCAGTGCCTTATGACAAAGAATTTAAACGGTACAAAGATATAACGGGAGCAATTAAACGGTACAAAGATATAACGGGAGCAATTAAACGGTACAAAGATATAACGGGAGCAATGGCATAATGTTTACATTTTAATTATTTGAGTTCTCCATGGTTGTTGACATTTCTGTCTTAATAACTGAGGGGATTATGATCAGAAGGAAGGTTAAAATTTTAAATAAAAAATGTTTCTCCTGGTCCTTATTTTAAATGGGTCATAAAATATCAGTAATTATCGATATCGACCGACATGAAACACTAATATTGCGATACAGTTTTCAGCCACATTGCCCAACCCTATTCATAACCCTGTGTTTGTGCTTCCTAAGTGTGGTCCTAAAAGAACATAGTTTGAAGAGCTATCTGGTCCTTCCCCTCACACCTACCCCTCCGACCAAAAGAGAGAGATGGGTAAATGGGATGAAATGGGATTGGGTCTTAAACTGTGCTAATAGAAGTTCACAAATGGCAATATAAAATATTTGAAAGCAAAGAGTTTCTGAGATTATAAGAAACACTGTTTTCATTCATCTTTTTTACAGCAGACTTTCATGCCTTAAACTGCTTTCTGTATTTTTTGTCTAGACCTGATTGAGAAGAGTCAAGAGCTGAAGGAAGAGATCGAGCAGAATGAGAAAGATCATGATTTAAAAATGGGAAATAAGAAGATACAATCTGACACATTTACCTGTCAACAGTGTGGAAAGAGTTTCACTGATAAAACAAAACTTAAAAGGCACATAAGGATTCACTCCGTAGAGAGGCCTTATACATGCTGTCAGTGTGGAAAGAGTTTTAAAATAGAGCAACATCGTAGATCCCACATGATGATTCACACCGGAGAGAAACCTTACACCTGTCAACACTGTGGAAAGAGTTTTGCAAAGAAAAGCCATTTGAACACTCACATTAGGATTCACACTGGAGAGAAGCCTTTTACCTGTCAAGAGTGTGGAAAAAGTTTTGTGCAAAAAAGAAATCTTAAAGTCCACGTGAGGATTCACACTGGAGAGAAACCTTATATTTGCTCTCAGTGTGGACAGAGTTTTGCGCAAAAAGGAAATCTTAAAGTCCACATGAGGATTCACACCGGAGAAAAGCCTTATACATGCTCTCAGTGTGGACAGAGTTTCACAACAGAACAAGAACGTAGATGCCACATGAGGATTCACACCGGAGAGAAACCTTATATGTGCTCTCTGTGTGGAATGAGTTTTGCGCAAAAAGGAAGCCTTAAAGTCCACATGAGGATTCATACTGGAGAGAAACCTTATACATGCAATCAGTGTGGAAAGAGCTTCACAACAGAACAGAACCATAGATCCCACATGAGGATTCACACTGGAGAGAAACCTTATAGTTGCTCTCAGTGTGGACAGAGTTTTGCACACAAAAGCAATCTTAATTACCACATGAGGACTCACGAGGAAAAGCAGTTCATATGTGATCAGTGTGGAAAGGGCTTCATAACAGAACAAGACCATAGATACCACATGAAAATTCACACTGAAGAGAAACCTTATTCCTGTCAACTGTGTGGAAAGAGTTTTGTGCGAAAAACAAGCCTTAAAATCCACATGAGGAATTCACACTGGAGAGAAACAGTGATTAATGTGGAAGGAGTTTCTCACACAAAGCCTTAATTACCTCATAAAGACTCACTCAGGAGAAACTGTTTTATATGTCAGCTATGTGGAGTTTTATTCATGAATGTAGACTCTAAACTCACATGAGAGCTCACACTGAAGAGAATCAAGTAAAACACTTTTACATTGTATCTTTTTTCAGCTGTTCTGATTCCTTTTCACACCACACTGTTAGCTCTGATCCAAATGCAGTCACGTGACAATATCGGCTTCACTTATTGGCCAGATGTCATATTTTTATGTTTGTGTTCTATTTGTGTCGTTAAAGACTATTTTGAGAATTGTTTGTAAACCCATGTTTAATTTTAGAAATGTATTCCTGAAACATGTTATTATGCTTTGATGTCAAACACTGATGGTTCTGTGCAGTGATTGGTGGATCTGAAGCGGGTGGGAGAGCTCACTTTAACATTTGTGATTGATTCTGTTTATCGTAAGAAAACTCCTGAGCATAGGAGAGGTCTGCCATTTATTTTGATCTAATTTTGTGATATGTTTTGTTTGGTGAAGTTCTTTTGTATTTTTTTTTTTTTTTAAGTATTTTTTTCATTTTTACATTTTTATTAAGTTCTTTTGTTATTTTGTCCGTACACCTGTCTTTAATAAATCCTTTAAACTTGTGTGTGGTTTTGGTGATCTGTTGGCTGTGTCCAGAATCCCGGTATCATCATTCATTATTCACGTCTCACTCGTATTAAAATTGGTTGTAAAACAAATACAAAATTTGGGCAGTGATGTCACTCTCCACTTCGTACCCCTCTGAATTTCTCCAAGCTAGTGGTGTTTGTTTGTGCTTGATTTGTGCCATTTAAAGAAACAATGTTACCATGATCTCTTATATATAATGGACTGACTTCTTTGTGAATAATGTCCTTTTCACAAACAACAGCTTCACCTTCCCTATAAATGTTTGAAATATATTTTGGATATTCAGCTGCCTATAAAACATTATTTGTGAAATAATTTAATTGTTCATTAAGTTTATAAACGGTTTATTTCACTGTCAAATTGTTACAGTAACAGACTCAAACTATTCATTCCCTTGATATGAATGTTGTCTTCTATAATCCGCTGCTATATTTCACATGGTCAAATTGCATTATTTTGACAGACCATAGTCATTAGTCCCTAAAATTACACAAATAGCACATAAAAATATTCCTACATGCAGTAGATACGCTAATGTGGAATATCAATTACTTTATAGCTATGGTTTAAAGTTAGTTTCAGTTAGCATCTCAACCGCTAGGCTAACTGTTATGCTAACTGTGTTGGCTAACCGTAGACTTAAGACTTGTTATTGAAGTTTTTTGCTTTTAAATCACGTCTTATGTGTAAGTAATAGTTTTTTGCAGGTTTTTTTGTAAATATTTTGCTGACAATTTGTTGATAGATGAATGCAAGTTAAACTCGTTAAAGTATCCACTGTACTGTTAATTGCTGACTTCACTTACTAAAAAAGTAAAACCTCTAATACGCACTACTATTCAAACATTTATACATAAAAGTGACCGTTCTGACAATAACGGAGTTTCAGGAGGAGCGGTGGCCGAATTAATCGCAGCTGCTTCCCATTTCCTAATCAAGTTCACCCAATCACCTCTTACCTGCCCGCTATAAATACTCCCGCTTTTCTCCTTCTGGCATCTCGCGTTTTGTAAGGATACGCTTCACCAGATTTCCAAGCCAAAAAAACAAGATGTCCCAATCAAATTCATCAGACTACCTAAACGAGGAGCCTGCTCCTTGCTCTTAACTGCACCGAGCCTCGGCTTCTCAGCGAGCCGCTGCTCAACTGACTCAAGCTCCGGCAGCTAAGCGAGCCGCCACACAACCGACTCAAGCTCTGGCTGGTCAGCGAGCCGCCACCCAATAACAAGCCGCAATCCAGCAGCAAGCCGCTTCCCTGCAGCAAGCCGCCGCTCAGCCTCAGCCACCAACAAAGGCCGTGGCTCCCAGCAGAGGCCGAAGGCCAACCAGGACTTTTAGCATCACGGCTAACAGGGTACGCTCTCGCTCTCCACCGCCAACAAGACCTCAAGCCATCTCACCCACTTCATCATATGCTTCAGCCCGCTCTTCTATCGAAAAAGGGACTTTTATCAACCTCCGCCAAACTCTCTCCACTGCGGGAATTACCTATTCCCTCAAAGCAAATAAAGCAGACCTCCTCAACCTCATGGACATTCATCTTCTGGACACCATTCCGCCAGCTTCACCACCACCCCTTCATTTAATAAAAAGGTCAATGTTAAATCTCCTGTCAATGTTCTTGCTTTATCTGTTGAACTCTCTTCTTACCCTGATGCTAACTTTTCTCAATCTCCAATCTGCCTCCACCGAACCTGACACCGTGGACGCTCTAATCAAAATTGAATTAGACTCCACTTTTATGATCAAGCCATTTCCCTCCCCCCCTTTCAGCATTTTTCGGGTCAGCCCTATCGGCATTGCCACCCGTAAATATTTGGGGGAAAAGAGGCTCATAATCGACCTTCTCACATTCCCAGCATAAATAGCCTTATTCCCCTAGAAGAATTCTCCCTGATACACCACAACGTCGATTAAGCCATTGAAATGATCAAAAAAGTAGGCAGAGGAGCATGGCTTGCAAAAACAGACATTACCTCTGCTTTCAAAATCATGCCCATCCACCCCGAATTCTGGCACCTTTTCGGCATTCAATGGGGAAACCAATTCTATTTCGCCGTGCGCTTAACCTTCGGTTTCAAAAGCAGTCCCAAAATTTTCGACATGCTCTCCAAAGCCATCTGCTGGATCTTATCAAACAACTACCAGATCCACCACCTTATCCATCTCCTCGATGATTTCCTAGTCATCTCCCCTCCCCACGCCCCTCTCGCCGCAGACTTATCTACCGTCCTAAAAGTTTTCAAACTCCTAGGTATTTCCATAGCCCAAGAGAAAACTTTGGGGCCCAGTACCCGCATCGAAAATTTGGGCATTAACCTCGACTCCAAAAAATTTGAAGCTTCCCTTCCTAAAGAGAAACTGGACAGAATCATCACAATCTTTTTCAGTTTCTTATCCCAACCCCAGCGCACCAAACCAGAGCTCCTCTATATCTTGGGGCATTTCAACTTCGCCATGTGCATCATTCCCCAGGGACGCCCCTTCATCTCCCACCTACTAACTCTAGCCGCCTCCGTCCCCTCCCTTGAAGACCCCATCATCCTTACAGACCCCTGTCTCTGCAAAATCCAGCTATGGATTTCTTTTCTCTCACAATGGAACGGCCATTCTTTTTTTTATAAAGACTGCCTTTCCAACCCCATCGACATCCAATTGTTCACAGATGCCGCCCCCTCCCTAGGCTTCGGAGGCATCTATCGTAACCAATGGTTCGCCTCCCCTTGGCCACCCGAACTAGCAGAAATACCTTCCCACCAAGCCTCTAGCGACCTCTTCGAATTGTACTCCATAGTCGTTGCCGCTGCCCTCTGGGGTAAAGAGTGGACTGCTTCTTGCATCCTAGTCCATAATGCCCCTTCTCAGACGATTAATCTGGATCTCTGCTCTTAACCAATTTGTTATTACTGCAAAACACATTCCCGGCAAAGAAAACACTATCGCTGACTCTATCACCCGTTTTCTGTTCCAGAAATTCAGGACGCTGGCACCAGATGCAGACCCTCTGCCAATCCAACCACCTCCCTATTCGCAGCTGATATTTCCCTTAACCACCCCTTAAGGCCTTTCTACTAACTATCCCTTAATTCTATGATTCAAGCTGTAGCCCCCAGTACCTTACAATCCTACCTCACTGCCTGGAAGGCTTTTAAAACCTTCCACCTTAGCTACAACCTCCCATTTCCTGATTTCTCCCTCCTTTCCATTACCTCGTTAATTTCCTACCTTTGCTCACTTAGATTCCCTCCAAGTTAACTCCATTAAAGGATACCTCAGTGGAATCCATTTTTTCCACAAACTCCTTTATGGCTCCCCATCCCCGGCCATCCCTAACACCCAAACCAACCTCATTATAAAAGGCATCCAAAAAGAAAATCCCCCACGTCCCGACCAAAGACTTCCCTTTAGGCTTGAAATCCTCACCCACTGTATTTCCACCCTCTGCTCAGGCTACAGCATTCCCCTTATCATCCGCACCTTGGATGCCATGTTCAACCTAGCTTTTTTCGGATTCCTCAGAGTCTCCGAATTCACCACTAACTCGCCCTTCAAACCAAACATCCACCCCACCATAGCAGATCTCGCAGTCCTTAACCATGAAACCATGACCTTTTTCATCAAGCACAGCAAAACCGACCAGCTTGGAAAAGGTCATTACAACTACATTTTCAATTTACAGTCCCCTACCCAGCCTTTCCAAACTCTCAGAGCTTTCTTAGCCTTTAGCCTTTCGCTCGCATCTTCCCCTTTCGAGCCCCTTTTCATAGTTGAGCTAAACTAACCCACTTCAAGGTTTTGGTTTCAGAAACACCTAAAAACTGTTCTCTCTAGATCAGGTTTTTCCCGACAGATTCTCTTCCCACTCCTTTCGGATTGGAGCCGCTACTTCGGCAACTGAAAGAGGTCTTTCCCCTAACCAATATCAGACCCTCGGCCGCTGGTCATCTGATGCTTTCAAAAGCTACATTCGCTCTGACCCAGCCTCCATCCTACAAGCCATGCAAACTTTGGCCAGTCCAAACTTAATCCCACCCCAAGCTCAACCCCATTCCTCCCAATACCGTATAAAAAATTTAAAAAAAAACCTCCCTTGCAAACCGCTCACCTCCGCAGAGGTACCCCTGCCAGCTCCGCAGAAGCCACCCCTTGCCAAGCAATCAGCTGCCCACAAAGGTACTCCCTGCCGGCTCCGCAGAAGCCACCCCTCGCTAAGCTATCAGCCGCCCGCTACACAGTGTCCTCCATAAAGCCACTTCCCATCAGCTACACAGAAGCCGCCCTTTACTAAACAACAGCCCCTATAAAGGTATCTCCTGCCGGCTCCCGCAGAAGACCATTACCTGCTTCAGAGGTAAACAATCACTACAACACTCAACTACAACTTTCTTTCTTCCCTCCTCCACCTAAAATTACCCATAAGAATGTCTAGTCTTCCTCTGCACCTACCATATTTAACCTATGTTTCTGCTTTTTCCAGGCCCACGCAAAAAAAAACAACAATTACGCGTCCTTATTACGCGCTTCTTTGGGGGTAACCGAGAGCTCGAGCCGGGCGCCGAACCTTGCCCTCGCTAGGGCTCAGGCCTCTAGGGTTCAGAGCCTGCAGCTCTTCCAGCTCACTCCTCGGACAGCTCACCAAATTTGCTTTTACTTTTCTTTCTCTCAATAATGAGAAGGCGCGAACTAGTGAATCAGTTAAATGTGTGCAGTTCAACAGAAATTTTAGATATATATGTATATGTATATACAATGTGTTTGTGTTAACCATTTATTAAATGTATTTTTTATTTAAAAGTTAAAACATTGTGAATAAAGATATGACTGTGTCTGCTTCTATTAAATACTAAACATGTGATAATTTCATGACGTTAAGTTTTTAATTTAAGATGGAAAATGTACGATAGACACAGATGAGGGTAAGCAAAGGGTTTGAGTAATTTTATCTTTCTACTTGGCAAACATTAGCAGTATGTAGTCAATAGTGGAGAGAATCTTTATATTTACTTTTTTCTCTGATAAATCATGATAAATGATCTCATGATGAATCCGTCTTTCTAGGAAAGTGAATCGATCTGTGTAGGTGTCAGTCCAACATGGCGGCAGCATGGTCACCTCATGAACTGAACTGTTACAGTCTGCTCATCACTCGATGAAGAAGAGGGGCGGAGTCATCAGAGCTCATTAGCATTTAAAGTAACATGGACTAGAAACACTGAGCTGATTTTGACAGAGTAATAAATAATAAATCAATACCAGGTGGATGAAGTACACAAGTCAAGTACTCGAGTAAAAGTACAGAGCCATAATATAAAACATTTCTCCAGTAAAAGTAAAAGTACTCATTTTTCGATGTTACTTGAGTGAAAGTACAAAAGTACTTTATAAGTACTTAAGCAAAAAAGTACTGCAATTTTTTACGGTCTACTTAATTTTATATAGCAAATATGCTTACTGCTCAAAATACCTGGAATTTTTGACAAGCATGATGCAGTAATGTTTAATGTGAAGCTTACACTGCGATGTACTCGAGAGAAAACAGTTTGGAGTGTCTAATCTTCACCAGTAAGAAAAAGGTGTTTTGAACGTCTATTGTCTTGCAGAATGTTACATAATATGAGAATAAGTTAGGTTAAACATCTGAAGGAAAAAATTATATTTTCTTTTTTTTTTCTCAAACCTTGTCTGTTGTAAACACTCTCAGAGGACTTTACTACACATTTGTACACACAACTGTTAATTACTGTAGTTACTTGAATATCAAATCCTTTTTCCCCTTAGACATTATATATAAAAACTATTTGGACATTATCTAAAAATGACTATAACAGCACCAGCAAGCTTGTTAGCTAAATAATCAGCATT
>JAUCNO010002356.1:0-12422 GCA_032353835.1 Enteromius viviparus
TATATATATATATATATATATATATATATACAGTGTATATATATATATACACACTGTATGTATAGTTAACAAATATTATATAATATAAATATAAATATAATATGATATATGATATAAAAACTGTCATTATATACGTGTGTGTGTGTGTGTGTGTAAATATATATATATATATATATATATATATATATTAATCATCTGGTTCAAAAAAGTTTTTGCTTACATAATATATATGTATGTACTATGTATATTTATTATGCATATAGAAATACACACATACAGCATACAGTATGTACAGTATTTTGAAAACATTTACATGTATAAACATTTATATATTTATATTATATAAATATATTTAATATGTTTCTCAGTGTTTTCTATAAAATATTTACATGATTAATCGTTTAATAGCACTAATATATTTATTTATTTATCTATTTCTACATTTGTTTCAGATCCATATAGACACGAAGAGTGCGACACAAGTTTTTGAGCTTGTACGGAAGAAGCTGGCCCATACAGATGCATATCCGCACTTTATGTCTATTCTTCACCATTGCCTGCTTATGCCTCGTGAGTGTTTACTTCGTTTAGGCTTTCTTAGTTTATAACTGAAACAAAGCTATGCATACTTTTTCCACCAATTGCTATAAATGAAGGATGATGTATAGTCAGCTGGTCATTAACATGCCAGTCAGAATTAAGTATGAAGAATTTAATTGAGTTAAATATTTGAATCTGTGCTTTGTTTTAGATAAGAGAAGTGGCAACACAGTACAGTACTGGCTGCTCCTGGACCGCATTGTCCAGCAGATGGTCCTGCAGAATGACAAAGGTCACGACCCTGACGTTACGCCATTAGAAAACTTCAATGTAAAGAATGTGGTTCGAATGTGAGTTTACATTTTTTTAGGCAACTTTATTATGATTGATTTTCTTTGGCATCCACATGTTTCTGTAGTGTATTTATACTGTAGTAGTCTTTATTAAGTGCCAATCAAACCAAGATCTGTACTGAAATAATGAGATTTTCCTTAAACCGCATCACCTACCCCTTTTCAGGCTTGTCAATGAAAATGAGGTGAAACAGTGGAAGGAACAGGCAGAAAAAATGCGTAAAGGTCAGCACATGTTGTACACATTGATGTTTGTTTTACAACAGACTGCATTTTTGCGTTAAGATTAGTCCTCTGTTACTTTTAATGCATTCACATCAAGTAGGAATGAAAATTCTGACTTAATTATTAAAAATATACTTTTATAACAACTTCAGAAAATCTGACTTGTCATCAACAAAAACAAGCACATGACCTCTATTTGGCATTATAAGCATTGCCATATAAACAAATACTCAGCTCAGAATAGATTCTCTGAGTTGTCATCTCATAATTGTGTTTATTCGGACATGAGGATGTAGCCAATTTATTTCAGTTTGATTCTGTTGGCTGGAATGCAGTGTCTTTATATAACATTGTGACCTTTAACATCTTTGTCCTGTAGACCACCATGAGCTTCAGCAGAAGCTGGAAAAGAAGGAGCGAGAATGTGACGCAAAAACTCAGGAGAAGGAGGAGATGATGCAAACGCTCAACAAGATGAAAGAGAAGTTAGAAAGAGAAATGGGGGAACATAAACTAGTCAAGCAGCAGGTGGTGGAAATGACTTCCAGACTACATGACCTCAGCACGGTACGCTGATGATGTCACAGATGTTAATAATAACAATAATACAAAAACATGTAAAAAAAAAAAAAATCAATAAAGACCAACCAATGTTTATCCCTTTTGTATTTCTAGAGACAAATAGCCAGTGTTCCCGGGGGTCCTCCCATTCCTGGTCCTCCAGGTGGTCCTCTCTTGCCCCCTCCACCTCCTCCACCTCCACCGGGTGGCATGATGCCTCCTCCACCACCTCCTCCACCGGGCAGCGCTTTGATGCCGCCGCCCCCACCACCGCCCCCTGGTGGCCCCCCTCCACCCCCTGGACGCCCTCCTTTCGGTGCAGCTCCGCCTCCGCCAGGAGCTCCCCTGGGACCGTCCCTGAAGAAGAAAAACATTCCTCAGCCGTCCAATCCACTCAAGTCCTTCAACTGGGCCAAGCTGTCTGAGGTGAGACTGGCATGGATTAGAGGAGCGGACTGGGTCATCCTGACACTCACAGACTAAAATCTTTCTTAAGCCTCTACTTTTAATCAAGAAACACTTTTGAAAGTCTAGTGACACAATTGGTGTCAAAAATGGCTTAAATGTTGCCAAGTTGTCAGCATTTGTCATAGATTCTCATTTGGGTAAATTCTTTTTTAAAAATATTATGTTAATTTTTCTAGTAATTATTTTAGTGCTGGCAAACATATAATATAATATATGTTTGTGTACTGTGTATATTTAATACACACACATGCATGTATACATTACAGAAAAATATGGTATGTTCATATATTAAATATCTATATATAATATAAATGATATGAATATAAATATATTTAGTACACATCAATTAAAAATATCAAAGTACACATACATATTATGGAGACAAAAGCTTTTATTTTGAATGTGATTAATTGTTTGACAGCACTAATTTATTAATAAATGTAGTATTTAATTTTATTTAAATGTTTAAATTCTTAAAACTATTTCAGTATATAATTTAACTGAATAAAATATTATTTATATTTTACATTTTACGAAACCATTGTTATCCATAAATTTCAGCATTGAATAAAATGCTTATTTATTGTGATTTAGATTTATTTAAATGTATTTTTTCCAGCTTCATCTTAGATTTATTTTTTAATTTTGTAATGCATTTTTTTGGCTTGATTTTCACAGCTTTACGATTAACAAAATATATTATGTGACTAACAACATGTGACTTTGGAGTGGACAGTAATTGAGTTACACATCTCTCTTTCACAGAACAAGCTTGAGGGAACAGTCTGGGCAGACATCGATGACTGCAAAGTTTTCAAAATCCTAGACTTGGTGGACATTGAGAAGACTTTCTCAGCCTATCAGAGGCAACAGGTCACTGAACAATGCTTCATTCACTGGTTTTCATCCAGAATGATCTCACAAAGCATTCACTGTCTCTCATGCATGGTTATTCATACGTTTACCCACGGTAATCCTGCATCACAGAGCATGGGGTTTGAATTAGCAGACTGTAAAATGCATTGATATCACCAGCAGTTTTTCTATGAAAAGCAGACATTGGCAAACCATCCTCATTATGCCTGGTAAACCACACACTTAGTCTCATTATAAAGCAATTACATACATTTCTTATGGCTTTACAGTCAAATTAGAGAAGAAAAAGAAAAAAGCTATGGCTACAGCTCGAAACTTGACCATGTCTTTATTAATCATATTTTAAAACAATGCATAAATTACTTAATTTAACTTGAAAGCATGCTAAATGCATTAAAACAGAGATTCATAAAACCTCCCCAATTTCATCAATGTCTCTCTATTTTTTTTATTCATTTAATTAATTTAATTTAATATACTTTTAATTAATTTGTCACTGTTGCAACTTAACTCTCACTTTAGTTTTTTCTTGCAATTGCAATTTGATTTTCTGTCACTGCGATTTCTCAGAATATAGCCGTTTTTTCACCATTATGAACATAAATTTTGATCTGCTAGAAAAGACCAAAGTTGTCCACTATTGCAGATCATCTAGATTTGATACAAGGTGGAATTGGAGAGGTAGCTTGTGATATTTAGCAGTTGTTTAGACATTAACCGGTCATCTGTGATCAACTAGCATGCATCTTTCAGTGCACACACACACACACATACACACACATTTACACTGCATTTACAGACCTCCCAGAAGGCTCTGATTTCATGCACCCTCATTCTCACCATTCACCACCCCAATAATGTCATCATGTGCTCATGCTTGTTAGTTTGTTTTGGCTGAATTCACCAGACTACGCTGTCTCTCTAACATGTGCTGCATCTTCCTTGCTTCTTGCCTGCATTCTAGGACTTCATTATGGTCAATAACTGCAAGCAGGTAAGTGTAGTTGAACAGATCTAATAGTGTTTGCATCATCTCTCCCCCACTCACTCTTTCTATGTGTCATTCATTTTGTATCCAGACTATATCTAAAAGTGAAAACCTAATGAGACTGCTGATAATGTTTGCATAAAATGCCCATATATACACTATTGGTCAAAAGTTTGAAATCACAATGATGTAACACTGAAGGCTGGATTAATGGCTGCTAGATAAATTCTGCTTTCACTGTTTTTACTCTATTTTTGATCAGATATGGTGAAAACCATTGAAAAATCTCAAATATTCCAAACATTTGACCGGCAGTGTATAGTAAATCTGAGTATGTTGATTCTTCTGTTTTTAAAGTTGCTCTTGAGTGAAATGTATCTCTTTTGTGACTCCAACCAAACAGAAAGAGACAGAAGATGATGCTCTGAGCTCCAAGAAAGTCAAAGAGCTCTCTGTCATTGATGGCCGCCGGGCTCAGAACTGCAACATCCTTCTCTCACGGTGAGTGACGTGTCTGCTGGGTATGAGTTCACCTCCGTCTGGTGTGTGTGACCTCCATATGTAATGTCATATCCTGTGGGTGATACTTTCTGGTTCCTACATCCTAGTTTGATACTGTATTGTCTTCCTTGGTTATTGTACCATTTCCTATCAGCGAAAGACACACCGCCCTTTAGTTTCTTCACATATATACAGCATGAGGTGGCTTCCTTGAATTCTTTGTAAATCAATGCAGGCTTTAAAATTTAACAGGAACCATGCTTCATTAATTAATAGTCTCAAAAAACGGTTGTTATTGCCAGAAAATTATATTTGACTTTCTCAGTCAAAAAGAATATGCCAGCTAATGGCAGATTTAGTTTCGTTTTTTTAGAGTATCATTGAATATTTCTATAGCCTATTCAAAATCTTATATGTAAAACATGAATCGTCTTCAATGCAGCTTTGATTATCCAGGGTTCCCATGAGTTTCTGTTTCTTACGGCGATATTATCATTATAACTAGCTTTTATTACAGAATTCAATTCTTATTTTAGGTTACATTTCTGTTTGTCACCCTTTCTGTATGAAATGAATCCCACAAAGCAAACTGTAAGAGTTGGTCACAGCTGCCAATCCAGAAGGTGTCGAATATATGACAGCTCACTGACCGACTGCGGTTTGGCTTGGGACCAAAACACAAAAGGTTCTCGTAAAGCAAGACTCCAAACTAAATGAAACAAACCAGACCAATTCCAGAGTTGCCAGATTCACTCCAAAATCCTCCCTGCAGATTTTATTAACGACCGATTATGAAAGTCTGACATCAAAACTCACATTAATAGCCGACTTCAGCACCATCTGTAGATCATGGCCTGTGGATCTATTACACTCTCATCCTCCCTAAATGGTCTCTTAGGAGTCTCCACAAGCAGAGATTGGGGTGTAATCCATTGTACAGCCACCGAACGGACCACCCAAGCTGAGATTCACAGGGATTTAAATAGGTTAGCTTCTCAAGTGGAAGCCTGTGGAGTCATTAGTGTTGGTTTAGGAGCGGTGAATGTGGTGCTGGACGTCAGGGCGGTGGAGGGTGAGATGGTGGTCTGGCTGGAGGGAGATGAGACTGAAGAGCAACATGTGCTCAATTATCGCTAATTAGAGCTTAGTTATATTTATCAGCTTAGAGTTGACAGGTCTCAATCAGAAGAGGAAATGAAACCATAGAAATAAATCAGAAAGGACTATACACTAGAAAAAAAATCAAATATCTAAAAAAAAATAATAATAATAGCATTTAAATTTTTTTTTTAAAGGATATAAATGATGCATTAAATTGATTAAAAGTAATGATCGGCCACGATTAATTATAATTATTCTCATTTAAAATACAAGTTTTTATTTATATAATACATGTGTGTGTGCTGTGTATATTATGTGTATATAAAGTCACACACAAACAGTATATATTTGGAAAATATTTACACATATATATTCATATAACATACAGAAATAGATTTAATATATAAACATAACATATATATATATATATATATTTAAAATATATATATATATATTTTAAAAAAAAAATATATATATATATATATGTATATACATTCATGTGTTTGTATTTATATATAAATAATAAATATAAACTGTACACACACATATTATGTATTATTATTATTATTATTATACACAAAAATGTTTATTTTGGATGCGATATATCGCATTTAATGCCCATCACTAATTACAAACGACAGTAAAAACATTCATGATGTTACAATTTTTTTTTATTTCAAATAAATGCAGTTCGTTTGAACATTTTATTCATCAAAGAATCCAGAAAAATTGTATCACAGTTAAATATACATTTATTTAAAATTTTAATAGGTTTTAAAATATTACTTTTTTATTGCATTTTTTTTTTATCAAATAAACACTCAAATTAAAATTATTGGTGAATAAAAGATAATTATTTAAAAAACATGAAAAAAAAAAATTTTCTGAAGCTTTTGAACTTTTAGCACAAGTCTATTATTTTATCACAGCACTCTTTCAGTACTTAATAAAACTAAGGTAATATTTTTTTTTTGTTGTGTGTTATTAACCATAAAAATATTGTCTGTTTGCTTGATAAAGAAGATGCCTAGGGAAGAGGATTAGGCAATAAAAAAATTAAAATAAAACCATCTTGAGATGGAAGTCATTATATTTAAGAAAAATTTCTAAATAAAATGTTGAAAAAACAATTATTAAGTTTCAGGAATAAAGTGAATTATTTTCTTTCAAGAAGAAAAACAATAATCAAAACTATTAAATAGATGCTGCCTTATTGAGACAACAAAGCCCTCCCTATACTACCATTACATAACTACTAAACACTCATTAAGCAATTGATTCTCACTTTTCCAATATGATATTAGATGAGAAAAGAAATAAATGCAAGTTTGACACGAAGCATATTTAAACTCTGGCCGATTGCATTGCATGCTGCATCTACGAGCATTCATTTCTACTTTATTCTCAACATTTTATTTACACTTTTCTTGAAAAACTTCAGCACTAACATACAGAAGGCCTCAAAGCCAAAACACATGGACTAAAGGTTCACTGGATCTCTAAAGGTTTGCTTCATGGCATTTCACAATCACACTAAAGTGTCTGTGGCCACATGAAATGGAAAGTCTTCTGCAACTCCATAAGATTTTCCTCCCACTGTGTCTCCTGCTTATTATTCGCTGATTAAACAATAAAGAGGGAGTCTTGCGGTTACACTAATGACCTAATAATGATTCTGGCTTGCCTCTGAATGAACCAAGGCTCCCATTATTTCTTTCTTTTCCTTCCTGAGTTCAACTTCACTCACTCCTGTAAGCATGTGAACGTTGTTAGAAAGAACTCAGTAACCCAGATCGCTGGGAATTGGAAGGGCTGCTTGGCGCAAACACCTTGACTCGAACATGGAAAGAGCTCTGGCCGTGTTTCACGTTGCTGCTGTGGTTGGATCCTGGCTGGGGAACGAAGGCTGCTCTCCAACGCTGATCTCAGACCCGTCAAGCACCTGTTCTTCTTGGCCTAAAGTCCGCACATGGCTATCTCTGGATGAGATGCGTCTCTGTATCATTAATATGAAATCTTGGAGGGTGGGCTGCACTGATGGATTCTACTCTGGGCGGGTTTGACCATCTCTGTCAGAGGGCCGCTAAGAAGATCTGCCAACACCTTCAATTATAGGAGGAGGATATTTCTCTTCTCCAGATTTTCAGCTTGTTTGACATAGTTGTCATTTATAGCTCAAACAAATTGGTGGAAAGGCCAGGAACTCGCAAACGACAAACTCAACCACAAATGTCATGTTGCTTTCGAGACGCAACCAGCGATGATCACAGATTATTTAAAGCAGGCAAATGTTGGGTTAACTTATATGAGTCATGCGATAATATCACTTCTTCACTCCAGTAATGATATATAGTGTTAGCCAGGAAATTCTTGGTAACTGGAACAAACACTCGGGTTCAACATCGGGCCTCAAGATTAATAGCTCTTCTAAATAACATACACTAATTTATTTATACTATATGCCAAAGGAAAATTTATGCGAGCGGAGGAATTTCCCAGCAATTTCCTTTTCTCGGTGTGATTAATTACAGTTCACTGAGTTTTCTGCTGATGTGGATCTATCACTCGGATTTCTTTTGTGAATTCATTTCAAATGACTTTATTTGTCCCAGTCTGCTTGATCTGTGTATCCTGTGCTTGTGTGTCAGATTGAAACTTTCCAATGAGGAAATAAAGAGGGCTATTCTGACTATGGACGAACAGGAAGATCTGCCCAAGGACATGCTGGAGCAGGTGAGTGAGCAGTAATTGCAGTTGTGGGCTAAAACTTACAATTTTTGTAGATGTAAAATATGGAAAATAAATATGGAAAAAGTTTGCATTTTGGGGACATGTAGTCAATCATGGAAAATAAACCATTTTGGAAAAAGTCTTAATTTGATAGAAATATAGATAGAAAGCCACAATTATAAAAACATTTACAATTGTGAGATCCAAGTTACATTTCTCAGAAAATGTTTAATTGTGGGGGGAAAAAAATCGTAATTGTGAGCTATATATAACGTTGCAATAATGAGACAATAACAGCTGTGAGCCATGAAGTTGCTGTTATGGAAAACAGTAACATTTTCAGATATAAAGTGCCAATTTAAAGATTGTCACAATTATGGGAAAATATGCAATTGTGAGGTATAATGTCACTGTCATGAGGAATTCCATTACCTTGCAGTTAGGGTAAACTTTGATGTTTTGAAATATTTTGTAATTAAAGGGGTTTAGGGATGTTGATTAGGGATGTTAACCGATGACCGTTTGACCGGTGGTTGACCGTTGTCGGTAGTCGGTTAAAAAAAAAGAAGTGATATCTAAATTAGGCTATTATAGACAGTGTACTATACGCTACTACAGTTAGTCATCTCATTATTCATCTTTTTGTGTTAAGTGAATTATTCCTCACACTCAATTTTTCATAACTCGCCTGTTTGTACTTAATAAACCAAAAAAAACATTTGGCGTGAGGTCACAGCGTTTGGGTTCGCGCTTACAAGGTTTGGGAAAAGTAAAGGCAACAGGCTAAAACACTCGAGGTTAGAGCCAGGGCAGACGACAGGATGAAGCGTGCAAAGAAAAGTAGTGTGTGGGACCATTTCACCAAAAAGAATGAGACAGATGTAAGTTGCAACTTGTGTGATACAGTGCTTAAATATAGTAGCAGCACATCATCTATGATGTATCACCTGAAAACGCGACACCCGCAAGCCTCTTCGGGTGAGAAAGGTAGCCAAAGCCAACCTACCGTGTCATCTATGCTAGCAGGTAGGAAATGTGACAAACAGCGCTCAGAGACCATTACCCAAAAGATATGCGGAATGGTTGAAAAAGACATGCTGCCCCTTGACTTTGTAAGCGGTGAGGGCTTTCTAGACCTTATACAATTCCTTGAACCCAACTACACAATCCCATCATTCATAGACAGACCATAACCACACGCATTTAAGAGCGCTTTGTCAAGAAAAAAGATGAGCTCAAAGCCTGCCTGTATCGTCCCAGATATGTAGCCATCAGCACTAAGCACAGAGAGTTATGTGACAGTCACCTGCCACTGGACTGACAAGGACTGGCAGGTTAAATCAGCAGTACTCCTAACGAAAAGTATGCCAGGCAGACACACCGCCGACAACCTGGCTGCAACATTAAACGAAGCGATAGATGCCTGGGGAATGACAGGGAAAGTGGTCGCATGTGTCCACGACAATGCAAACAACATAGTGGCTGCCAACATTCCTGAAAGGGTGGACTGGGTATCAGTTGCGTGTTTTGCCCATACACTACAACTGGCGATCAATGACGCATTTAAACAGTTTGTGTCTAAAGTTATATCTGCAGCCGGAAAACTAGTTCGCCATTTCAATCACAGCACTTTAGCCTGCAAAGCCCTCGAGGCCAAACAAGAACAGATGCAGCTCCCCAAACACAAGCTCATCCAGTCCTGCAAAACTAGATGGAATTCGGTGTTCGACATGATTGAGAGGCTTCTCGATCAGCGATGGGCAGTGACAGCCGTCTTGTCCGACCGCACAAAGCTGCAGGATGCCAGAATTCTCGAGATCAAGGACGAATACTGGGCAATAATGGCTGATCTTAAACCTGTCCTGAAAACCCTCAAATGCGCAACCACTATCATGTCTTCTGAGAAGACCGTGTCAATCTCCCACATCTACCCCATCACCTTCAGCATCATTAATAAGCACATGGCCATCGCTACCAATGACAGGCCTCGGGTAGCGGAGTTTAAGGCCAAGGTTCGACAGTCATTGAGTGAACACATGGAGGTAAGTTATAATTTTGTGTTTAGGAGTAATTTAGGCCATCCTTGCTGTAACCCAACCGACCCTGTCAATTTAGGACCGACCTTCCGACCCAAATACTTATGTGTTGTAACGAAAACTATTTAGTTTCATATTCATGTTTAAATAAAATATATATTTTTCTAAATTTCATGTTGATTATAAGATAAGTGAAGCAGGAAATAAGATAAGACAAATGGAGTGGGCAGATGATTTTGACCACTTCATTACGTCTGTTTTTGTAGAAAGCCTGTCTTTAAAGTGAATTTCGTTTTATATTAATTGTATCTAAATTTTAACCAATGTTTCATCAACAAAATTTAAGGGATTTAATAAGAGGTAGGCTAAAGCACAGAGTCGCCGGCGCGTGAACTGGAGCTGGTCTCTTAAATCAACCGAAACTCAGCGTATACTTGCCTCACAGACCTGAGACACACACATATATATATAGACATAGAAAGCATGAAATGTACACTTTTAAACAGAACAATTCAAAACGAAAGAAAACAGACTGCTCTCTGCTTATGTATTGTAATGAAATTTGCATTTCTCTCTGGCGCATTAACTGGTCATAAATTGAGCAAAATTTTACTTTTTTTTTTTTTTTAGGCTGTTGCGGCATACCAAAATATTTTTAAAGATGGCCTTATAGTACACTAGGCTACACATAGTCAGGCTATAGGCCTATTGGGTGTTATATAGGCTACTATTCGAATTATCAAGTGTTATGAATTAATTAATTATAGACTATAATTCAGCTGCATATTGTTTGTCACAGGTTGACTACAACGAACGCTTGGTTTCAATGCCAGCGGTGATCGCCTCTGCCCTGGATCCTCGACATAGACACCTACCGTTTTTATCAGCAGTAAGCAGTGCTTGATAAACTCAAGGAACTCTGTGCTGACATGGAGCATGCGGCTATTGAGGAGGAGGACATGGGTGAGGAAGAAGAGCCTGGTGCTGCAGGAGGAGATGATGATGCTGCTGTGACAGCGGGTCCATCCAGTGGAGCCAGCCACAAGGAGAATGCAATGAGACTGCTACTGGGAGATGATTACAGCACAGCCGATGCCACGGATCCACAGATGGAAGTGGATACGTATGTGAAAGATAGTCGCCCTTCACTAGAAAGCGATCCGCTTGATTGGTGGAGGGGAAACCAGACGCGCTTTCTCAGATTGGCAAGATTGGCGCAGCGCTACCTTTGCATCCCCGGGACTTCTGTTCCATCAGAGAGGGTTTTCTCCGCTGTGGGACTTGTGGTTAATCGACTGCGTACCCGCTTGTCCCCAGAGCATGTAGACATGCTTGTGTTCTTGAATAAAAATAAGTGACTGACTCGGAGTGGGGTAGGCCAATATTTTCTGTTATGTAAGATTGGTTGGGGCCCAACACTTGACATCTGAGAAAAATAAGTTAAGGCGTCTTTTACGCATTCAGTCTATTTTGGCCACAGTATTCTCTATTTAACTTGTTTTTCGTTAATTTATTTTCCAAGAATAACTAATGGCCAAACCGTTGTGTTATGTTTTAATAATTAGCACCCTTAACACCTGTCTGTGAGCTGTTTGTATTCTCATTCATAGATTCTAATAATTTTTAGTTTATTTAATGTTATTCTTATGAATAGTTGTAGGTTTTTGTCTGTGATGGTTTAGGAGATGTTGCCCTTAACAGAAGTTGACACTTGTCTTTTTGAAAAAAAAAAATTATAATAATATTAATTATACTACAGAGTTGTCCTGTCCGTTATTAGAAGGCACACAGGTAGTTAGACCAGCCTTGGCCGGTGCCTGTTTTATCCATTGGTTTCATCATGTTGCAGTCTATTAGGCAACATTCCGCATAAGATGGGCTTAGATTTGGAAATACATTACATCTAGATTTCAGTGGTAACCGATAAGGTGATGATGATCATCATCTTTCTTTATTATGGTTAGCGCTACCTCAACTAAAGCGGCGTCTCTTCGGAGCTGTCATTTTCTTAAATGAGCCGTGGCAATGTTTCAAATGAGCTTC
>JAUCNO010002357.1:0-12421 GCA_032353835.1 Enteromius viviparus
TCTCTCTCTCTCACACACACACACACACACACACACACACACACACACACACACACACACACACACACACACACACAATTAATATCTTTAATAAATCACACTGCTCTAAAATATAAGACACCAGTGTTTCAGCAGATTAGGACACCGAATAGGACACATTGATAACTTTTTTAATTTCTTATTTGGGATTATGTTTATATATATATTTTTTAAGATGAACTTTTAAGATGAAGTTATTATAATCTTACTTTAAGTAAAAATGTCAATCATTAGTGTTGAGTAAATTAAAATATTATAAAAAGGTTATCAAATGGGATCAGTTACAATACTTTAATAAAGTAATCGAACTAGTTATACTAATTACAGTTTAGATAAGGTAAATTGAGACAATTTTTGGTTGGAAAAATGGGTGGGCAGCGCTGGAGTGGTTCAGGTCTGGAAGGTCGGAGGTTCGGTGTCAGGATTGGGGATTATATCTCCTCCCCTGCCCCTCTGTTGTATGGGGTCCCACAGGGCTCAGTTTTAGGTCCTCTTCTTTTTTCTCTGCTTGGGTCAATTATTAGGAAGCATGGCTTGTCTTTTCATATGCGGATGCTACCCAGATCTATGTCCCTTTTAAAAAGAGTGAGAATGTCTGACCACTACTTCAGTGTCTTGATGACAAAAAAATTAAGAGCCATCCAGAAGTTATGGTTTTTGGGGATATTACTGGGACTCCGGTTGATTGCCTGAACCGACCATCACAAACCTTGGGGTTAAACTCGAGTCTGACCTAAAGCTGGACAGTCAGATAGGGGCAGTTGTTAGGTTGAGCTTTTTTCAGCTGAGACAGCTGGCGAAAATAAAGCCATTTCTTTCAAGGAAACATTGTGAAACCGTAACCCATCCCTTTGTCACTACTCGGCCTGAACTATAGTAATTCTGAATTGTAAAGCCCTTTGGTCTGCTATTTGGTGGTTGCAAAGTGTTTTATAAATAAAGGTGAAAGTATGTAATCTGTAACTTGTTACATTTCCAAAGTAACCTTCCCAACACTACTCCACTGTGCTGTTTTGGTACATCATGAATATGAACTAAAATGCGCTTTTAGTGAACTCATTTCATTTTTGGACACGCAGGTTCGCAAAATCCTGGAGCTGGTTCAGAGTAAAGGAGAGGAGTGCTCAGCGTATTTCACACACATTCTTCATGAAGCATATGATGCTTACATTGATCTGCGGCCTTGGTTCGAAGAGATTCGGTATACACCATTAGACACTATTCGTGTCATACCAGTGGTGAACACAGACCCCAGTGAGTATTTGATTTTAAAATTAAATAAGTGACCCTGGACCAGAAAACCTTGAATCAATATTTTTTTTGAAATTGAGATTTTTGCATCACCTTAATGCTGATATATTATAATTTATAATATTTGGAAGAGATGCAACTATTTGAAAATCAGGAATCTGAGGGTGCAAAAAAAAAAAGAGAGATAAAATCTCCTTTAAAGTTGCCCAAATGAAGTTATTAGCAATGCATATTACTAATGATATATTTACTGTAGGAAATGTATATAAACACATTCATGGAACATTATCTTTATTAATAACCTAATGATTTTTGGATTATTTAAACCCATACAGTGTATTGTTTGCTTTTGCTACAAATATACCTGTGCTACTTCTGACATAACATTTTATAAACACTGAAACCATGAAGAGTCCAGATCAATGAACATAATTTTAACAAAATATTTTAATCAGATTTTTGGTATGTCATACTGTAGGACACTACATTTATGGACTCGGAACGTTTATAACTTTTTTTGGTGAATTAATTTGTGCATCTTTGCAGTTAGCAAGTACTGTGAGAAGCTTCGATACGAGCTGGGAAGAGACACTCGCTTCATCACGTCGTACTCAAAGAGTGAGGAGACGCTGCTGGAGGATCTTTACACGGACACTCAGATGGAGCTCCTGAACGACAGAGGTGATAGTCTGGGATACTTACAGAGTCTGGATGATCTTCTGGGAGACGAGGGAGTCTTCAACCCACAGGCTGAGACCATCTTCATCACCGGCGACGCTGGCGTGGGCAAATCCATTGTCCTTCAGAAGCTGCAGAACCTGTGGTCCAGAAGAGATCTAAAAACTCGCGCCAAGTTCTTCTTCAAGTTCCGATGCAGAATGTTCAGCGCCTTTAAGGAAACGGATGAGATCTCGCTAAAAGATTTGATCTTTAAACACAACTGCTATCCGGATGGTGACCTCGATGACGAGGTCTTCACCTACATTCTGCGATTCCCAGAAACAGTGCTTTTCACTTTTGATGGGTATGATGAAATCCGAGCGGATTTTGACTTGGATAACGTGCCGGAAACAGTTTCTCCAGAAGAGAAGACCCGCCCGCTTTTGCTCCTCATGAACTTGCTTTGTGGGAAACTACTCAAGGGTTCCCGGAAGATTCTAACCGCGCGAAGCGGAACCGAAGTCCAAAGCAGAGTGATCCGTAAGAAAATCTACATGAAGGGATTCTCACCTGAACACCTGAAGAGATACACGGCTTTGCATTTCCCAGAGAAGGAACACAAGACAATGGTCACCGATCAGCTGGACGCTAATCCTCATCTCTGCGGCCTTTGCTCCATTCCGCTGTTCAGTTGGATCATCCTCAAGAGCTTCAAGCATCTTCACTCAGTCTATGACAACTTTGAGTTGCCGGATTCTTGCATTACGCTCACAAACGTCTTCTTGCTTCTCTCCGAGGTCTTTCTTGGACACTCAATTGCACACCCTGGACTTTTAAAACGGAGTACGAGGTGTCCGGCGGAGACCTTTAAAGCTGGCGAGCGGAAGCTTTTAGCATTCGCTCGGCTGGCCTTGCATGGTCTGGAACGGGGAGAACTTGTCTTCAGTATGGAGGAAGTGATATCCAGTGAGTTAGAAGATGAAGACCTTCATTTCGGGTTCCTGAGGCCTGCTTCACATTACGATGGATCCAGAGGCTCTGCAACCTTTGAGTTCCTTCACGAGACCCTCCAGGCCTTCTTAGCGGCGTTTTCATTGGTGCTGGACTCCAAAATCACTCCTGAATCTATTCTGAGGTTCTTCTCCAAATGCGAGTACAAGAGGTCGTCGCGTCTCTCCTGCTTGCCTTGTCTGGGAAAGCCAAGACCAAGAGATCAAGACCCTTTCCAAACCAACTTCCAGTTCACCAACTTATTTCTATGCGGCCTGTTGTCCAAAGCCAACGCTGGGCTCCTAGAGCATCTTGTTCCTCCGGTGTTACTGAAACAAAAACGGAAGATGCTCAAGTCTTATCTGTCCACCAGCGTGAAGACACATCTTAAAGGCCTTCCTCGGTGTCCAGCCACAGATAGCGATGGTGACAAGGTGCATGCAATGCCAAATTTCTTGTGGATGCTGCGTTGCATATTTGAGACGAACAGCGAGGACGTCGCCAAGATGACGGCCAACGGCATATCGGCGAATTACATTAAGATCGCCTACTGTAACATTTACTCAGCCGATTGCAGCGCTTTGAACTTTGTCCTCCACCATCGCAGGAAGCAGCTAGGAGTCGACATGGACAATAACAACATCAACGATTACGGCGTGAAGCAACTGAGGCCATCTTTCAGCAAAATGACGGTAATAAGGTAAGAGAAGCCAGGCAGGGTGTGGCTTTACCCAAAAGATATACCGTTTGAAGAACTAGAACAAATTAAGTTCCTACCTTTTGGCAGAACAGGGTAGTTATCCAGATTACATAATCAGATTCCAAGAATTGGTAGCACTTTATTTTAAGGTGTCCTTGTTACATGTGCTATTATAATAATAGCAAATTATGGATAACTACATGCACTTAACTCTAAGTGAAACACTAACCATAGTAAGTACATGTACTATAATTACACTGTAACAAAAAACAAGAATCAGACTACAGTCAGGCTACTGTTTTGGTGATTATAGTGCTGTCAAATGATTAATCACATCCAATATAAAAGTTTTTTTTTTAATATATATATGTGTGTGTGTATATACGTGCGTACTGTAATGTTTAATGCAATAATTTATTTTACTCTTTGTATTTGTATATGAATACGGTAGATTACCCTATTTAAAGCAATGTGATAAATGAGTTAGGTCAGAAGTAAATGAAGAGTAATCTGCTTATATCATTTAAAATGTGAATTGCAACGGATTACGTTACTAACCACAATTTTTGTCATTTAATGGAATCAGTAATAGATTCTTCTGTCTTTCAGATTTTGCGTGAATCAGCTGACGGACAGCAGTATTGAGGTTCTGGCAGAGGAACTCATCCGACACAAAGTCATTAAGGTCTTGGGGTGAGTTCATCCGTTCATCTTTATGTTGTCAGGTTTTATTTAGACCTCATCCCACCCTCTTTTTCCCCATTTACAGTCTTTACAAAAATTACATCACAGACGCTGGAGCCAAACTAGTAGCAAAGATTATTGAAGAATGTCCACACTTGAAGGTTGTCAAGTAGGTATCTTTTGTAGATAGAAAAAGATATTAGTTCTATTACCAAATATATGAGGAATTTCTGCATGATTTGCTATGCACGAAAAAATCTTTACTTACAGACCATGTATGCGGTCATTGGTTTTTACTTTTTTAACCGCATGATCTTTGATGATGAATTTTTTTTTTGGCTCATTTAGCAAGAGTGCAAGTTCTAGCTTTGTTTTGATATAAATGCACCTTGTAAAACATTACTTCGATGCGTGCATGGTTTTATTCATGGGATTAAAAATTGATTGCAAAGCCTTCCAGATGACTCATAAACGTACAGATTCTCACAAGGTATGTAGAAGGCATCATTTGTTTGTTTCCCACAGGCTCGGCTGCAACAACATCACAGGTGTGGGTGGAAAACACCTGGCCAGTGCTATCCACAAGAGCAAATCTATCTTTGATGTAGGGTAAGAATATGCACTGGAATAACTAGACCATGCCTTCTTTTTTATGCATTTATATATTTGGAGTTATATTTTGGGTGGTTTTAAATTGAATTTCACACAAATGGTTAAAAACTATGGTAGAGGTTTGGTGATATTCATTGAGTTGGTTACAGAATGTGGGGAAACAGCATCGGAGATGAGGGCGCAGATGCGTTTGCGGATGCTCTGAAGAATCACCCAAGCCTGACCAACCTTAGGTAAACATTGAATCGTCAAACTGTCAGATGTAGAACGAGCGATCTGAGATTAATCATTGCATTGCTGTTTAGTCTCTCTGCCAATGGCATTACATCTCACGGTGGAAGAAATCTGGCAAATGCACTGAAGGAAAACCAAAGCCTTCACATCTTCTGGTATGAGGGGATGCCATGTTTATCATGCATCTGAAAAAATAAAAACCTATTTATCATTCCCAGACGCATACTTAAAATGTTCTTACTTTTCAGGTTAATACAGAACAAAATCTCTGATGATGCAGCGTCAGACTTTGCCGAGGTCTTCAGATTGAACTCTGCTCTGACACATCTGATGTATGATCGATTATACTTCATTATTTCAGTATGGTGCATGCTCTTTTTGGTGTCTAATTCAAAATTGTATTATTCACTTAAAGTATTCAATCGTGCATAAACAAATAGTGCAAATCCAATTATGCTAATACTATTTTTGCTGCATCTCTTGACAAAAATTGCATTCAAATAATACGTTGTAGTCTGTGGACATTAATAAAAGCAAATAATGTGGTAACACAAACATCACTCAGAAAGCTCAGTGCATGTCTGCTGCCGATGCAAAATCTGTGAAATGACATGGAAATGTATTAACTATTAGATTTGATCAATGTATTTATATTTTAATCAACTAAAGTGTATACCAGAAATTGCACTTCAGCTCTGTATTCAATACATCTGCCCTGATGGATTGATTTTATTCAACTCTCTATAGGCTGATAGAAAATGAGTTCACCATTAATGGAGCCAGACAGATGTCTGAAGGCCTGACTAACAACACTACACTGAAGGAAGTCAAGTAAGATATGCTATTTAATCCAAAAACTAGTTCAGATTAATGGCATAAAACCTATAATAAATTTGAAATATGTTGCCTGTCTAGATTTTTACAATTCATTCCCTAATGAGGGGTGACATTACGAGTTAGTTTACTAGGTTTTAGAACAGCCCTAGTTTTCCTTCTTAACTAACCTCACATGAGCTTAACAGGGTTTCCAGTTTCACGCATTTTCTGGTTCGTCCGCAGTATTAAAAGAAACTGCGTCTCTGAAGAAGAAGAGCGACTCTATGAGGGAGACAAGAGGCTTCGCTTCCACTGAGAAGAACCAGGAAAACACGTGATTTGAGGAAAGGAGGAAGTTGGTGTCAGATATCGGTTTACTTCAGTAACAGAAGCACAGCTGTACACAAAACGGTCAGGTTTATAACCATGGCTCGGACGTGAGTTTCACACCAAAGCGTAAATAGTTTAATGAAACTCTTTGGTAACACTTAAAAGATTGTTAGTGATGCACCGATACCGATACTGAGCTCCTGTACATTAAATGCCCCGATACCAAAAGCCAGTACATTACAGCATGTAAACAGAACACACACACAGTTGTGATCATATGTTTACATACCCTTGAATTGTATTATTTCGTGTCATTTTCAAAGCTGTCTTTCAGTTTAGTGATGGTTGTTTTTGAGCAGTTCATCTGCCTGCTGTTCTTCAGAAAAATCCCCTTTTTTATTGAAGTTAATCTGAGGTCAATTGCATAACTATCACAAAAAGTGAAAACACGTACTGATGCTCCAGAAGGCCATACGATGCATTGTATTTACAAGCATAATTATAATACCTTTTGTTCACTGGTACACCTTAAGAAAGTAAAATGCATTAAAATGCACAACAAACAACCAAGGGATGCAATGAGGATATTATAATATTTTAATGCATTTTAACTTTGGTTACAATTATTTATAAAAGGATATAATGCATTACAATGCACATTATGAATGTGCTTATAAAGCATTATACATAAAGGCTTCAAGTGTTATTAGGATTTTTATATGTATTCGCTCTGAAAAGAGTGACACTCGAACACTTATAATGGTGCTTTTATCAATATGAAAAACTGTTTCACTCTTTCACTAAAGATGATGATTAAAAACACTGCAATTATAAATCATATCCAGACAGAAGGACATCCAGACGAGTATGTAAAGATCTGTGCTTCCAAAGATTTTGCTTTTTTTAATCTCATTATCTCTGTACATAGTTGTTGTTGTTTTTTTACATGTATGGAATGTTAAATTATCTCTAAATCATTAAAAAAAAAAACCCTTTATGATCAACTTGGTGGCCACTGTTAACCTTTCACATTGAGACTCAACAACATACAGGTTCCTGTTTGCATCTCTTCAGGAAGTTAACTTGTGTAACTGGTAGTTCTGTTCCTCTCGCCTGCTGTGAGGACAGAACTAGATCAGACAGAGTGAACAGTATGTGTATGGAAAGCTTTGATTGACAATCACGGATCCGCTCGGATGCATCAGGCTCAGATCTGCTGGAAACAAAGCAGCAAAACATGGATTCATAATGATATCTGGTAAAAGAAACTTAGCAGATGATCTAATATCTGGTAAGGCTTTTTAAAAAACAGTGGTGTTTCCCAAGCTAACATGTGGTATCTCTCTTCTCTTGTATGATCAGAAAAGCTGCTGTGGCCTCACACGATTAGCAGCATTTTAAAGCTATTATGGCACCTTTGATATGTCAGGTAATCAGTCTTCTGACTAGTCCACACGTCATATTCAACTCAGCTGACCTTCAGATGAACTTAACCACATAAGGCTTGAGAATGAGCGTAAATCTCGAATAAAAACAGATCTGTGATTAGTAACTAAAAAAAACTAGTTAGCAGCGTGTGCAGTATCAAGCCCTACTGGAGAACAACCACCTTTCTCCATAAAAGAAAAATCATGTGGATGTCTAGAAAAGCAGCTGAAATGTGTTTATGATATCAGTCACACACACAACGTTCTGGCTCTATGATTTACATTAAACCGACTGAGAAACTCCTGATGAATCCCAAGAAAATCAAACCTTGTTCCAGCAGCTACAGATGAGAACACGGAGAGAATTATTCGCCTGAATCACATTTCATCACAAATATCAAAACATGATATATTACATAGAGAAACTGCTTCTTCTTTTTTTTTTAGGAGCATTAAGATTTGTGACATTTTCACAACAAACCGACACATTTTGCATCAGTGGCGTAATGCATTTAGATATTATTTTCAGTGTTTATTACTAGAATACAAAGGTTTTTAAAATTTAAATCGGCATAAATTAAGAGCAGTACAACAGATATTACAACGATGTATAAATATTATAAGAATGTGTGTAATTGTCATGAAAGTATGCAACAAATCTTAATCCTGAGAATTAAATTTGCTTGATTGAAGGTGAAATACAAGAAGCGTTTGGCCTGATGGACGATCATATGTCATCATGTGTTTGTCTCTTGATGCAGGTATAACAGGAAAAAGCCCTAAATGACATCACGTGACATGTCACATGACTCTACAGCTTCCAGAAAACACTGAACGGGTGAAATCTCACAAAACCAAACACAAAATTAAATCAAATAAATTATATTTTGCATAAAGAAAAAGGAAGTGAATTTTAAGACCCGTAAGAAATTAAGATTTACTTTTTTTTTATTTTTTATAAATAGTCATGTATTTATTATAGTAGTATTTGTTGTACTGCCATCACATTTGTTCTGATTTAAAATGAAACTTTTGCGTTGTCTTTTTATTATTCATTTTTCTCAGTGATGAAAAAAAAATTAAAAGCAGTACAATATATAAATACTACTTCTGAAAGGGGAAGTGTGTATTATTGTCATGAAACGCCAAGTGATTTATTTAAACTGTACATATTTATTATTTAAATTGTAGTATACTTTTCATAACGGAAGTATTTGTATTGTCATCAAATTATGCCGAATTAAATGGAATTTAAGTTAGTTTTTTTTTTAATTCTCAGTGATGATTTTTTATAAGTGCAGTACAATGACTTTTAAAAATTAAAATCAGCATTTAAATGGCTGTACAATTAATAAAATAGTGCAAAAATAGGAGTCAAATAGTAGGTATTATTTATCATGGTAGTATTTGTTGTACAGCTATTCAATTGTATCAATTTATATAATACATTTATATAAATTAATATAATGTTATTATTTAATATAAACTCAGCATTACTATATTTACTGATCATGGTGCTACCATTAACATTATATAGATTTCAATAAAAATGATTGCATTATTAATTATTCCCCTAAACACGTAATTTTCTTAATGCAAAATATAGTTTTTTCTTCTGATTTTGAGATGTTCTGATGAGATTCACCCTACATAAAGAGACACAGATATTCAGTCGTGTTGAATTAAGGCCCAGATTTGTCAACAAATAAAACGTGATGCACTTGCATAAATGATCTTGAGACGGTGCAGACGTCACCCGACAGGCTACAGTGAATCTTGATAATCAGATAGCACAGATATTGCTACGAGACTCCAGATACATGGGACATTCCTCCATCCGGGAAGAAAAAGAGAGAGAGAATAAACGTCTGTGTCGCCGTTGCGAAAGACAGGGCACTTGTCAGTATGGCTCAGGGGCCGACCCGAATCAGGGCTCACATCCCGTCATGTCCAGGTGTCTTTCTCCGCGTCCATCGCTTCGGCCTGTGGGATCTGAAATTTAAGGCACTGAGAGACACTGTCCCATTTACCAGCGATCGTCCGATAGTTATCCACACAGTCAGCTGACCCTGAGTCAGCCAATGAAATTAACTTCCTAAGATCCGCCCTCTTCACCGGTCCTGATTGGACAGTGGTGCGCTGGAGCAGAAGCTCTGGACCGCCGCTGGCCTCTCTGTTTGACTGTGATGTGGAAAGAGTTTCCCTGAATGAGTTTTGGCATGCTAGGGTTTATATGGCGTCTAAAGAGGGCCGTGCTACAAGAGAGGGGCGTTCGGCGATCAGGTCACAGTGTCTATGAGGGGGAAGAGGATTCACATTGTGCCGCTTCTCACGACCAGGAGGCTGGAGACATCAAACACAACGCAGTGATTAAAGAGCGAACACTGACTCACATGCACTGCTCACTTTCAAACGTGGAGCTATTTGGCTTCCTATAGTGTGCTGTTTTAGGCTAGCGGAAAGAAAACATTGAAAGCACGCATTTTAAGTGTTTATTTTATTACGCTTTATTTATGTGTGTCTGTAGATTTCAATTATGAATCATATCTTTAAATGTTGTTTAAAAGTAGTTTTTTCCTATCTATATTCTGAAGGTTTTTACTGAGAGGTTTGTTCAGATTTATTCACACTTGTGCAACATTTTAGTTTGTTTCTGATTTATGGAGTGATACAAAATGTTAATAAACCTCCATTATTTCAACAAAAACAAAACTAATTTTGAACCTGCTTTAATCCAATGTTCAGATTGATGTTCTGGAAATATATGCAAATTAGTGCATAAATACATAATGCGTAATTTGCATATCTAAAATTTTAGAATGTCAAACTCAGATAACATTTTAGAAAATTAATCAAAAAATGTTCAGTCCATATGCAACCCTGCTATTATTTTCCTTAAAATAATAGCTAATGTGTACATTAATGTGAAAACGAGAAGCTGTTTTTACACACATTTCACATTTTATGAATCATTATTAAATAAAAAGTAAATGAAGTGCATTTTATTTGTGCAGTGCCAATTGTAGTATGAAAAATAAGTTATAAAATACATGAAATATAACATATAATCATGACATAAAATTACTATGCATCTGCAATGCATTTAACGTCTATTAGACATTATACTAAGTTATTTAATGTGTGCTGAGGATTTTAAAAGAAAAGTCAATTTTGCATACGTTTAGATATAAAAACGCATGCATTTGAATGCCACAAAAGTGTAATAAGTCATGTAATATATGCATATGAATTATCATGCTTCAGGTTTGTGAATGTGTGTTACCTGTGCAAAGGTGCAAGGGGTGCTGTTAATCTGACGGATGTTCAGGACACGATCGGTTCACTTCAAACCACTCGTCAATACAGCTGAAGAAAAAGCAGAATTACTGTAAGAGACCGACTCGTGTCTCACACACACACACACACACACAAGCAGCTGTACCCTTTGTGATAGATGCAGAGGCAGGGCAGGCGTGCGATGGTGTCTCCCTGCACCAGCTCCTCCAGACATATTGCACATTCTCCGGTGTCCTTCGACAAGACGTCCTCTGAGAAAACACAAAGGAGAACAACCCGAATCAGCCACAGAGATCAAGACCTGGAGACGCTGTGTCAGGAAATTAGGTACTGGTATGGAAAGAAAAATAAAATAGAAGTCGATAAAAAGCTTGGAAACATTATGAATTTATGAAGTGTCTTCTGATCATCGAAGCTACATTCATGTCATAAAATGAAAACAGTAAAAACTTTTTAAATGTGTTCTTGTTACATGTTGCATATACTTATAATAATTAATTATGCATAGTTACATGCAGGTAACTCAGAGCCAAACCCGAACCATACAGTAACTATATGTGGTGGATTAACATTACACAGTAATTATGTCACACTGCAACAAGGACACCTTAAAATAAAGTGTTACCAAACATAATTTATTTCTGTGATCAAATCTGTATTTTCAGCATCATTACTCCAGTCTTCAGTGTCACATGATCCTTCAGATACTGCTCAAGAAACATTTCTGAATATCATCAATGTAATAAACAGTTGTGCTGCCCAATATTTTGGTGGAAACCGTGATGCATGTTTCATGGATGAAGCTCAACCTGTGGAAGCAAAAGTATCTTTTAAAACCGATCAGAAGATGGCGCTCAAGATCTATTTTTCTCTGACTCAATCCAGAAAGGCAGGAGCTGCTGTTTACATGCAAGCCACAACAGAGTTTTAACTTAAGATGTTCAACGAGAAAAACTGGATGGTGAGAGGTGGAGGTGTATGAAGGTGGGAAAGGTTAGAGCTAATGTCCTGAGTTCAGCAAGAGAGAGGTGAACAGACACCTGAGGCTCTTCACACAGATCATATGAGGATATACACAAACACTGACAGCCCTGCAGTGGGAGGAGCTTATTACACTGCTGAATATTTATGAGATGAGTGGTTGCACTTTATTGATACATATACATTAACAGAGAAAACAGAGATACAAATTTAGGTTAAATAAAATGACCACCCACCAACACCACCCCGACAACCGCATTACAAGCATTCACAACACCTTAACGACCACATAACAGCCTGAAACCACCCACAACACCCCGGCGACCGCATTACAAGCATTCACAACACCTTAACGACCACATAACAGCCTGAAACCACCCACAACACCCCGGCGACCGCA
>JAUCNO010002358.1:0-12420 GCA_032353835.1 Enteromius viviparus
GATCGTACGAACACTCTAAGATCAAATCAGTGCGTAAGAAAGTTTTATAAATGAGGCCCCTGGTTGGACAAACTCAATGCGAGAGTTAGTCTTTTGATTGACGGTTGTTCCAGTCGATGCAATAGCACCTACAGTATTGCTGAAAACTTGGGATTTCAAATTTTCATTCTCTTGAGCTCACTCTTTCCTCATTTTCTCTTTTCCCGCAACTCGTACAAATGTGTAAATGCGTGTGTGTGCTTATGTGACAGTTTAGTTTATGTGTCTTAGGTTTATCCAATAAAGCCATATTTATAATTGATGAGAAGTATCTTGTGTTTTGTGCTTACAAGTTAATGCCTTAAACTACCGATTTGTTTCTGTGAATGTTAATATCCAGCGCAGAGTTGATGTTCTACGGCTTGTTCAGTGTATCGCAGACCAACTCTGTGACCAGCCGTAACAGTGATTCTATTCTAATTCCCTGTAGATCCTTAAATGATTCTGATTTGATTCTTTGTTTGAGCTAATTTATATCATATTTCTGGAGGAAATTACATGTTACAATAAAGGCTGAAGTAATGGCTGCTGACAATTCATATTTGCAATACCTAAAATAAATCACATTTTGTAATATATTAAAATAGAAAACTGTAAATGTCAAAAATCTGTTTTTAATAAAAGTTGACAATAAAATATATTGTATATATATTTTTAAGAGTCATATTAAAAGCACAAGAACAAAGTCATTTCTATACTTTTACTTTATTTGATGCAGCCTTGGTCTGAATTGTAACACAAGCGCTCTTGTATTTTATGCTAATGTGAGAGGACTTGCTGACAGTCTGAAGAACTGTCTGATGTGTTTCTTTTGTACAGCAGAGTTATTCTCTCATTTAACAGTTTCCAGTTTCTGTAGAGAACGCATCTACAGCCTGTATGTTATGATACGCAAAATGGGACCATCTCATGAAACTCAAGACATTTGCCTCTGTGGATGGCTTGGTATCGACTTTTAGAAGAGACAGATGATTGTTCGTGGTCTCTCGGGTTCCCCGCGCTGACTCCAGCTAGTGGCTGTCTGTGTTCTATCGACTGAAAGTTTGATTTAGTTTCTTCCACTGGCAGAAATGACACCATACGTTCTGATGCAATACAGTAGCCACCATCCCTCTGGCAACAGAATATGAAGCAGTGCATGTGATTGGTATTCAAGCCCCTTCAGTGCAGAACACAAAAACACACATCTTTCTTGCATAAATCGCACAGCACCTATAGATTATGATTCGCTGAGTTGATATTGATAATCTCTGTGTGAAGTAGTGCTCAAAACAGCTGCGACTTGAAGCGTCGAGTGAGGCGCTGTGGCTTTTTTCACTTTTCACAGCTTGGGAATCTGAAGTGGGGAATGAAGTATTTTTGGCAGATCCAGCTGTGTTTGGTCAGCAGAGAAAAACAGAACACACTTTCTCTCACAGAGTCTCTGATTTATATTACTGCTGCATGTTCTCTTTTAAATCTGGTTTATAAATGTGACTCTAATGAAAATATATAGGATTTTTAATTTTAGGGCTGTCAACTCAATTAATTGAATCCAAATTAAAAGTTTGTGTTTTTGTTTACACACACACACACACATACACAGATGGTGGACAACCAGAATGAACTATTTGTCTTAGAACGAAAATGTAAAAGGCTAGTTTGCATCGGAACATTGCAAGTGGTAGCCTATTTTAGTAGTCTAGGAAACATGCATGAATGTGTGAAATATTCTTATTAATAATATTCGTTACAAGTACGTTTTTTATTCATATTTTTAAATTCATTTGATTAAAACAGCAGCAGCGTATATTTGTTTATTTGACTTTTTTATTCGTTACCTGTGCTTTATTATTTAAATATACTTGTGGAAAGATCTACACTTTTATGAATTATTTCCTTTATTTTAGTAAAACGTAAGGCACTGTATTTCACTCCCATTTTTAAGATATGACTAAAATAAGAAACGAATAAGTTAAACCTGCCACGATTTAGCTAATATATAGAAACAGATTGCATTTCTCTATAAAGGTGCGACCAAAAAAACATTAGTTTATAATTATTATAATTATTTATTTTTTCCATAACTATTAAGCCACTTCTGCCTGTGCATTCTGGAAAACTTATTACGAGGGCTAGAGCGCGGAATATATTAAGACTCATTCATTGCGGTTAGTTGCATAATATGACTTAAATCAACATATAGAAACTAGGAAAATCTTTAGTGTGCGGCAGCGCTGTTAAACACATTCTAAACATCTCAGTTTTAAAAGCATTTAAGGAATTACGATGCGCGTCCTTCAAGTGAATCCCACGCGCCATGATTTCACCAAGAAAACATTTACTAACAAGCCCGTTTTTCTATATAAAGTCTCCCTAAACGTTGTATTTAATGATAAACATTTAAATTTTTTGTTTCTGAAAAATGAAAGCGATTGCGTCCTTCATCCTTTGCATTCTGCTCAGTGCACTTCAGCATCTCCGCACAAACATATCCCACGTTTATTATTATAGCGCATCTTTAACATATAAACATTAGCTTTCACTGCAATCATTAGCTTTGATTAGCTGTAAAGCCTTGTCTCTTGTCAAAAGGCTCAATGCGACCGCAGACTTAGATTAACACTGTGTGTATATATTGTGTGTGTATATATATGTGTGTGTGTATATATATATATATACAGTATATATATTGTAACTACAATTTAGTTATACATACACATATTATTTTCCAAAATATCCTTTTTTTTTTACATTTTGAGGTCTACATAAATCATGAGGTTTACACACACACATACATACATACACATACATGCATATATTTTAGGAAAAATATGTTGTGTATATATATTAAATATATCTAATATACATTTTATGAATATGAATTTCAAATATATATATACACATGTAAGTAAATGTACATATCTTCAATATATATATTGTATATATATATATATATATATATATATATATATATATATACACACTATACAAAGTATACACATATTATGTAAACAAAAATTTGGATGGCATTGATCAAGATATATATCAAGATATTAACACACACACACACACACACATACAATTATATAATTACAGCACTCATTTTCATTATGCAATATTTTTTTCTCCCTTTTTGATTTGGTAGCTAAATAATGTTGCACGTGGTTACCCCATAGACTCTTATTATAACAACTCTCTTCTATTACTGTAATCTACAGTCACTCACAACATTATTTTCAGCACATGGGAATATTTAGTTGCAACATTTTTGTTTTGAACGCATAAATGAATACACACAATGTTATAAGGCTCCTGTCGTACCATAACAATATTTAGTTCAATAGTGGCAATTATGTGAAAAAGTAAATAATAATCTATGCTATTCAGACACATGTAATAGTTTGGGAACAGCATCTCTATGTGTGTGTGGCTGTTTGGAGTTCATCCAAACCTTAGTTGTGAAATGTTACATGGAGAACAATAGCCGAAAATTAAGCAGCGATGTTCCTCATTAACGTGTCACACAAGGGAATGTGTGTGTGGTGAATATGCCAACAACATGACATTTCAACATGTGTACCTCCTGTTCATTTCATAGAAAGACGTCAAGTTCAAGATGAGCTTTAGTTAGCGTCTATACCTGTCGAATGACTTAATATAACAGCCAGTGATTGCTTCATTTCACCTTTTTTCATCCTGCTTTCATTTATTTCTACCAATACCCATAATCTACGCTAAAATTAGCACTGAGTGTGTCTCAAATTGCTACAAAATTGTCAGTATCCAGTACAGACAGTCTATCTCCATTATGCTTTTATTGTTTTATCTCATCTAGGAAATTAGTCTTTACACCTTGCTTTTGCCTATGGCAGTCTTACAATGGTGGTGTTTTACTAATATTGCGTGACTACAGCAAGCCAGAGGGCTAGCAAACAGCTAAAAGAAGATTTCTTAATGGGTTTTTTTAAGGAAACCAATAAAATGAGCATACCTCATTATTTGCCAGCTGAAACCATGGCTGCTTGCCGTAGGTGAAGATCTCCCAGAGGATGACGCCGAAGCTCCACACGTCACTCTCTGTCGTGAACTTCCTGTACATGATGCTTTCTGGTGGCATCCAGCGAATGGGAAGCATTGTGTGTCCTCCCACCTGTCGGGAGAGCTAAAAACTGATTATTAAGCACTAACGATCTTCATAAACACAACACCCATTATATTACCAAAAGCAAGCCACACTACATGTTGAAATGAAGAGTTAAAATCATTATTATTTGTATGCCCGAAAATATCACAAATATCCTATAGTTTACATTAAAAACGGCAACAATGCAAATAATGCATTATCTTTTTAAATATGTGCTCCTTTGTATATATTCTTCAAAAAAGAAATGTTTATTTATTTCCAAAATTAGTGTCAAAGGATTTTATTAAGAGAATTTTAGATTTTAAAAAACGTTAATAATAACCAAATTAATAAAGTTTCTTGTACAATATGTACACTTATCCACATTGGGGTAATAGGGTTAAGTTTCGGAGTAGTTTCCGGGTTAGTACCTAGTTACTGTAAGACAGGACTGAAATGCTACACTAAACTTAATCATTGAGTTATCTGTATAGTTCTTGTTTTTGATGTGAAATGGACAATTTCTGCTCTTTAGAAGCTGATAAACAGATCAACCCCTTTTGCTATGAAAAATAACCAATAAGATTTACAAGATCTGTCAAGCCTGTAACCGTAAAACTGAGAAGGCAGAATAGACTGAGAAAGGGAAAACAAATATATCCATTAAAGATTTTTGACAGCTCCAAATCATCAAAGGCCATAAATAAAGTCTCCCTCCAGGCCTTCCCCATGTTAAGCGAGATATTAATCGATTAAAACAACGAGACATTAATCATCTCTGCCCTCGGCCGGCACCGGACTGCACTGGTTTAGAATCCATTTCCTCTTCATGTCTGTTGGGTTGTGTTAATTACAGCTGTGCCAGGACAACTGAGAGTGACGTTTCAACTGCGTATTAATTACAAGGCTCATTAGTGGTTTGCTCACATGGGGGTCAGGCTATCGACTGCACACAGAATTACAAAGCAGCCTGCGGCGAACTGTACATCCTCAGAATGCCTGTTTGTTCTGTATATGCGTATTACGCTTTTATTTTTACCAGAAAATAAATGTAGGTAGAAAATAATAAGAAGAAAAACAACTCATAATGAGATTATGGTAAAATGTTTATTGGCTCACGTCCCACAAAGAAGCTTTGGCAAGAGTGTATCCTTGGCAACAGGACGTGTGTCTAAGCACAGAGCACAATGACGACAATTTAAGAATGAGGAAAATGTGACTGTTTGCGATGTCTGACGACGAATAATTCACTGTTTATTAAATAAACAACAAAATTTTACTCTGGTTGTGCAGCCGCGCTCATTTAAATGCACAAACTGCAAACAACTCGGAATAATGAGTGCAAATATATAAACGTCACGATTAGGAAACTATAGAGGCATTGAGATGTACAATAATTAAAGGTCGGAAGGATTTTTTTTCTTCCTTGCCTTAATGTCTTCAGTGAAGGGAACGATAGGGCTCTGTATGTTAATCAGCAACGCTTCTGTGATTTTCATTCGCAGCCAGTTCCTCACAGAGGAGGAAGCTGTCCCACAGGCTCAAGTGATGTGTGGCAAATATCCCTCCCCTCACTGGCTTGCTCTTTCTCTCCCGCCTCTGCCCTTTAGGAGGTGTAAGCAATATGCCAGTCCTGCTGCGGTCAAACAACACTCCTCTTGTTCCGTGAGATGGAGTTCAGGGTACTACTGGGCCGCTGCTAGCGCTCCCCATGCGTGGGCAGGAACTGCTCCCTATGGCCATACTGAGCTGCTCGCCTGGCTAACTCTGCCCACTTTAGCGTTAGCGCTCAACATCCTTGCCAAGAAAAGTCAGCCAGGGATGAAGGTAATGAAGGTATGATCACCGGTAATAGACAAAGATAGAGAGGAGAGAGACAGAATAATGTTTGGAGAGCTTGAAGCAGTCAAATAAGATGCTAACATATGTTAGCTGCAATGCTAGCAACCAGCTGCCGCTGTGTAAGATCCTTTCCCTAACAGGCTGATGATATAAATAGCTTATTATTCATGAAAACATTCTACTGTAATGTCTTTTAAATCACATGTCAGAGAATTAAAAAGGTCAAGTGGAACATTTATCTTTCTTTGTGTTTTCAATTAGGCTTTAATTAGAAAACTAAGAGCTTAGTTTATTAGCTTAGCGTAGCACTAACTGTTGAGGCTGGTTGACTGGTTTTGATTAGCTAGAACTATGTATCACAATTAAAGGCTACTTTTTTTCAGTCAGGCATTGAGGTGAAACACAACATTATAACATTTAATTTGAAATGTGGACAAAGTCAGAAGACTGCGTTAATAGCTATAATAAGAAAAATAACTACAATTGCATGAAGAATTGTAAATGAAAATCAAATTACAAAATGATGTACAGATTTAAACCACTGATTAATAGAGATGTTAATTAGAGATGAAAGACATGTTGGTCACACTTTATTTTAAGGTCAAATTCTTGCCATTAGCAAACCAATAGTTACAACAATAAACTCTTCATTTGCTGCTTATTAATAGTTTGCATGAACATTAAGTAGGGAGATGAGTTCAAGTGCAATTTGCTCGCCGTAGTTCTTAAATCGGGGGAGATTTCTTTGGAGAATGAATATATATATATATATATATATATAAATATGCTATTTTTAAGTCATTTGACAAATTGCGTTAATCAAGTTCATTCATCACACAGGTCGAGTGGAGTACACTGTACAGTGTACTCTGTATGCTGCAGTGTATTCATGAAGACTAGGCCACAGTGCATGCTATACAGCAGAAATAGTAATAGTAGTATGTTAGTATGCTAAGCTGAACGCAGACATATTCAGTGTTTTTGTTTAGTGAACATGTCTGTGCTCGAGTGTTTGGGAAATTGAATCGATTGCAATGATTGAACTTCTATTCATCTGAATAGCTTCTCCCGGATTGCTTCCCGGCATCTTTTCCGAGGTGGAACGACAAGGCTGCAGATGCATGTAAATCAGTCTGCGGGGCTTCGTTGAGATCGAAATGAGAACTGGCAGGGTGGTGACAAAAATGCCAACGCAATCTGAAAGGGCACCGATGAAAGGCAACACAATTAGCGACTGGAGGGGGGAAGAATCTGAGACGAGGAGGATGGGAATCACACAGCTGTAATTAATGCATATTAAAATCAATAGCATGTTTGTTTCAATGAACAGCTGACACGAGATGATGTCATTAAACGAGTGCTCATCAAAAGCTGAAAAAGACTTGTGCGGTTGGAATTTCGAGTAGTTTTCCATTTTACTAGATGGCTTCATTAACAGATAAATATTCACTCTTAAAAATAAAGGTGCCATAGAAGAACCATTTTTGTTTTGCAAAGAACCATTCAGTCAAAGCGTCATTAAAGAACATTCTCTTTCTTACCTTTTTATAATCTGAGAACCTTCTTTCGAGCCAAAGAACCTATTCTGAAACAGAAATGTTCTTCAGATATTAAAGGCTCTTTATGGAAGCACCTCTAGTTTTAAGAGTGTAATTTTCTTATTCAACTAATGGAGTAGAAAGTCCTTCAACCTCATAGAAGAACTTGCTAGCTCCATACTGTACATTTTAAAGCAAGTTAGCTTAACTTTGCTCTGCCAGGTCTTGCTGGAAGAGAATTGAGGTGTTTGGTTCCTACATCATGGCCTTAAGCACACATTTATTCTGACAAAGAAAACCTGAGCGACTCCAAATCGACCGTAGCTTCTCCACCTTCTGCAAGTGAGATTATATGCCACAATCATTACATGGATGAGGAACCCAGGCTGTTGATGAATACTGACTCTGGGCTAACCAACTGCGTTCATTCCCTGGAGACCACCTTGTAGAGGTTCTTTCTGGAGAATGAACACCTCAGAATGTCACCGGTGTCAGAGAAGATGTGCTGTTGGATGCCATTTTGGTTTATATCTGCTCGGAGATGTGAGGCTTATGTGCATATTGCAGTTGGAAGCTAAGACAGACCTGTAGATCAGGTTTGCGTTCACTGAATGGTGATAAAAGCTCTGTTTCTGAAACCTGCTGAGCTGCTTCCTACTTAGACAGCTAACTAATAGCAAAGTCACTGATTTGAAATGTTTATAAATAGAATTCTCAATGCTATTTCTGATAATGCTAAAAAATAATAATAAAAAACAAAGCAATAATCCTGCTCATCTTTAAGTATCACTGCAGATTGCCTCAGAGCTGCATTTAGGTTTGCCTGTGCAAAACTGTGATGGTTTGGGTCACTTCCTGTTTGTTGGGAAGGGTAAATTGATTGCCCTCTCTTTTGTTCTGCAGAGTGCAATCTGCCATTTCACAGTGCCATTAAAAGAAAGTAAGCCACAGAATATATTAAGTGAGAAGAAACGCAATGGTCTATTTGACATTTACTGTTAATGTAACATATTTCCTATATTGCAGACGGAACTGATGCTCTTGGGACTGCAACAACCTGTGTCTACTAAAGGATCTGCATTTAGAAATATGTCTTTGAGGCATAAGTCTGGCATAAGCCTGTAAACAATTCTGCTTTTTGGTCATAATTGTATTCAAAATCTTTTCTTGCTTTCAGTCAGTTTCAGAATGTCCAGGATTACATTTTTTTTTTGTCTCCCAAATGCTTGTCATGTCAAAAAAAATATACACAATACAAATGCTACAATAAATGTAATATATATAATAATAATACAGTAAGTACAGTAAATAATAATAATTTTATAAAACAAATAAACCAAGCAGTCACTAACTAATAATAAAAAAGTAATATAGTACATTATTATTATTATTATTATTATTATTATTATACCCCACAAAATAATCACATTAATACAATTTAAAAAAATTAAATAATACAATATAAAATATTATTGTATAAAATAAATGTATTCTAATAAATTTATTTTAATGCTCTTTAAAAACATTGCAATATTGTTACTGTTATTATTATTCACAAAATAAAAATAACACAATAAATAAAACAGTCACAAAATAATTAAATAAATTGTTATATATTATTATTATTATTAGTAGTAGTAGTAGTAGTAGTAGTATTAAAGTATATTCATAATAATAATAATACAATAAGTAGAAGAATACAACATAATAAAATATGTACAATTAAAAAAAATACATTATAAAAAAATATTGTTTATTTTAATGCTCTTTAAAAAATATTTGCTTTATAATAGTATAGGATTTGTCTACCCAGTTCACAAGTCTAGCATAAGCCACGATAACATCTGAATATATGCTAATTGAGCCATTGGCTTTATGTTTGGCTGCTGAATTATTCCTTGACTTCTGACAGTGAGAAAAATTCTCATTTATCTTCAGTGCCCTAAAAATTGGAGTCACATTCAAAGCAGTGAGATGAACAATCATGTTCAAATCAGCTTAATCTAGTCAAGCAATAGTGGAGCTCTGTAAACTCAGCGTCACCTCATTCATCCTCTTGTTGAGCGCTAAGTGAAGACATACATTTTAATTCATTTAGGGCCCTCAGCTTGCAAATTGAGCCCTCTGTCATCTAGGCCAATCTACCGAGAGGCCTCTGTCTGCATTAAGAAAAGACAAGATTCTGATTGAGAATCATCTTTAGAAGCTCAAATGTATCTGAAGCATGCAGTATAATTGAGCCAACCGCTTGAACGAATCAGAACTGTAGATAAAAGTCTGAATTCACACTCAAACTTAAGGAATAGTTCATCTGGGGAAAAATGCCTTTAAAGCTATAATCATTTAATTTAAATCTAATATGGTTGTGAATCCTCATGGATTTAAATCTACAAAATTATTCTTGCAAACCAAGAATATAATAATTTGAGCTTTTAACATTTTAAATGTAGTTTTAAAATAATCAATAAATGGTCACAGCTCATCAACGCTTGTTTTCAGCTGTATGATTTAGAGGTTGGTCAAATGTTTAATGGGCTGTATTTGTTTGTATTTATGCTAGTATTTTTAATATACTGAAATTAACTTTAATTAGGAAATATGCAGATTTTTTTAACCTTACTCTTAATGAACCCTTGGTATGACTAAGCTAATCAATGTAAATAAACAGTTTAACCAAAGTCTTTCAAAGCACTAAAGCAGCATTTAAAAAGTCGAAAAGCAGACTTTTTTAAAATTCATTAAAAATGATGCATGCAATTATGGATCCACAGTTGACAAAGTGGTAATTGTGAATATTTAATGACTAATTAATGAGCTAAATACAGTTTATTCTTTTTACATATACACACCACAATATAAGGTTGGAATACTGTTCTATTTTAATCCATTTTAAAATATAATTTTATGTGAAGTTGAATTTTCAGCATCATCAGTGTCACATAATCCTTCTACAATCATTGCAGTATCTGATGATCAATCATTATTATTATCGATGCTCAATTATTAATAATGCTTTTTATTTTTGACAGGTTTCACAATGAAACATCTTCAGAACATGGCGCTGGCAGCAACACTACAGCGAGTATAATTGTTCTGCCTTCTTTTTTTTGCATAAAATTTGGGCGGTGTTATGAAAATAACCCCACAACATGATGTAGAGAAGTGGGGGCATGTTTTAACGGGCTGTTTAAAGGGGTATGCACCTTCATAACTTTTATGAAGAATATCTCTTTGGTTTGTACGGAAGAGGATTAGGGCCAAGCAATAATAAAAAATGGACATAATTTCGAGAAGTCATTAAATTGCGAGGAAAAACTTGTTAAAGTACGAGAAAAAAGTCTAAATAAAATGTTGAGAATAAACTCGTTAAATTACGAGATTTAAGTCGTTAAGTAACAAGATTAAAGTTTTAAATAACAAGAAAAAACTTGTTAAATAACAAGAATAAACTCGTTAAATTACGAGAATAAATTCCCCTCATATTTCGAGAAGTAAAAGTGCAGAACAAAAGACTTGTTTTGGAGCGTGCCCGTCAGCATCTCCAGAGGCATAGTTCGTAGAGTAATACGCTTGAGTAAAACATGACCGATTGATTGAAACCATTTCTTGCCAAACTCTCTTTCCTTTCTTTTTCATCACATTACGGATCATAAAAGTGGGTTTTAACTGCCTTAATTATAATGCATTCATTAAGTGGTACTACAGTAAATCCATTATTCGTTTGTGTATCGGAAAGGATTCTAAATGCAGTTGTGGCACAGTGTTCCATCTGCATTTCTGCATTTCTGTGGTTTGATTAGTATGATAACATTTTATGAATGTTGCCGCCAGGATATGCAAATGACATCACAGCAAATTTCAAGAGGGTGCTCTCTTAAAATCGCCCGCGCATACATGTTCACTTATACGCAGTTCTTTATTTAATGTGATTGGCCATGCAAGACGGAGTCCTGCCTAGCAACAAGAGAACTAATGCACTGATTGGTCCTTTTGCCCTTGCCCGTTCTCTTGCTGACAACACGGTTCAGGACGTTTTCTTCTGTGCTCGGTAAGTAAAAATTTGTAAAGTTAGATATAAAGTGATTTTAGGTTAAATATGCTCATTTAAATCTTTGTGGCTCATTTATATTTATATATAAAAAAAATACTACGCAGCCATGGTCAAACTTTGCCAGCAGTCAACTAACCTTAACGACATTGATTTGTGATGGTAGCCTATGATAACTGATACAAGTTACATTTTTTTTCTTTAACGCTAAATTTGATTTGTAATATTAAAATATATTAGATAATTAACTTAATAATAGTGTAATCGCGCATTTCTGTGGTACGTGGAAGTCACTTCTGAGACAGATAACGTTTCCCACACCCAGACCCATTACTTTGCCATTAAACAGCGTTATTTTCCTAATTATTTTGTGATGGCATGGTTATTAAAACGATAACTTATTTCTTATTTTACCAGTGAGTTAAACATATTTGATGAAGTCGTTGCAAGGTGCTTGATCGTTGGCCTGACCTCTCAGGTAAGTCACCATTCTGTTTTCAATGCATTAAAAGGACTGTTCACCTGTTTTCCGTCGCCCGCAATGTCAGGTTGGCATAAAGGAGTACTTTTGCATAACAAATTTAAAGATAATGGAAAATAATATCTTTGTGTTCAGCAAAATTATGCGTTTTTACACCAATTTGAGCATGAGGAAATAACAACTTTCATCTTTTTGTGGTCTATTCTACTGTGGTCTATATTAACCTGTGAAGCTTTTCTGTGTGAAAGGTAATGTGTCTATCTTTGTCCCCCCCCATCATGCTCTGAGATGATGACTCTTCTATCTACAACTCATGTTTAGTAAGTAAATCTGTTCTTAAAAGGGACTTTTCACCCAAAAATTATTA
>JAUCNO010002359.1:0-12418 GCA_032353835.1 Enteromius viviparus
CTCAATTTGCGGGACGCATGAATTGGGCTTCAAACGCTGTGCGCGCACGCGCTACGCGGGACGGGTGGTCACCCTAGTCGAAAGAGATCTGTGCATTAGTCTGAATGCAGCCTGTTTAAGCTGCCACTGTCTATGATCTTATCAGTAATAATCAAGCAGCAATAATGCAGAGGAAAAAAAGAAAAATCCAACTTTTAAAAGTCAAGACTGTTTCTGTAAACTTTCGTATACTCAAAGATCACTTTTTAAAATAAGTAATAGGTTTAAAAAAGTAACCTGTTTATATAATGATTAAAAAATATATTAAACTTTGTAAAAGATGCATTAATATCTTAATTTAACTAAGACCTAATCCTGGCTGAAATCAAGCCATGTTTGTGAAACTGGGCTATTGTGCTGATAATAATAATCTTACTGAATTGTGAAACCAAGATTCACACCCATACTTTTAAGATGACACACAGATATCACAAATATAAACAAAAAGCATAGAAACTTCAATGTTGGTTAAGATGTAAATTTTTAAAGACGCATTTGCACAGCAGAAGAAATAATTGGGGTAAAAAAAAGTAAATCAAGAATCGCTTTGGAATCTGATCGTGACAACCAGAATCGGAATCGGATCAGATCGTAAAGTGCCTGATGATTCTCACCCCTACACATTACATGAGCACACTTTAACATCACTTTCCGAGTACAATTCAATAACTTTAATAAGCTTTGTGACATGTTACTTTTAATATGAAAAAGTATCTGCTTTAAAATTCAGTCAGTCAGTTTTATCACATATGGTTAAAAATTGGTTTTAATGTAAACTGTCTCTGTGGTACTGGAAGTTTGTCACCTTCCATTATTCCTTATAGAATATGGTCCAAAACACAATACTGGAGAGGGTTGCCAGGTCTAGGTAGCAAAACCAGCCCAAAGGCCAATCAAAAATAGGCCCAACTATCCTATCCAAATAGCAAAGCTCAATTTATGTATTATGGCAATCTTTAAACTGTAAGCAACAAATAACAAGCAGTCCAATTCCACCGAAAAACTATGAACCTGACAACCCTGTTACTGGAAACCATTAGGTGATGGTTTTATTTGTTAAAAGTTGATAGTTTTCACAGCAAATACCATTACAAACCATTTGAACGTCTGTGAAGGTTTCTATTAATTCATTTGTTTTCCATCAAGGAGTATTTTAACCATAGAAAGGCATTAATATACAGGTGCATTTTACTAAATATATGCACTAAATTGCATACTCAATATGTTTTTACTTCGAAAAGCCAACATTTATATTAAATGGAGTCCTCTAGAAAAAGTGCATACACTGTACCTGATATATATCCAAAAAGAATGGCATCAACTCAAATGAAGATTTTATGATTTATTTACAATTTATGGCATTTACAATGCCATATTCATTACGTTTTTTGCTCTACACAGGTTGCTATGCTAAAAGCTTTGGACCAAAGGGCTTTGGATACGGTCAAGGCGCTGGAGCGCTGTCACATACTCAGTAGATCAGCATGACAACTTGCCCCACGTTCCCTCATTCGCAAGCATCCGTAGAAACACCTCCTGCTTGTGTACATGTGCAGGTGCGAGTGAGTGCATGTCAGTGTCTTCAAAAAGGAAACAGAGTCCAGATGCATCTGTCTAAAATGTAAACGTGACACATTCCACAAAACATCATGCCATTGTCTTAAACCCATAAACATCTCTTCTTAACTTTTGAAGACTGCCAAATGCTTGGAAGAATGTCAAGTATGTAAACTAAACATGGGCTTAAGACTTAATCTGCTCACCTAAGATGATCACTTGAGTTTAGTGGAACCTGAGCTGTGCAATTACGTGAGTATTTCTCTGCTTAGATGTACTGTCTGTTCTTAAATGGATCTGCATACCGCTTCACTCGTGTCCCACATGCTTGTTTGAGCTTTAATCACTGTAAAGAATGTTTTCTTCAGAATAAATGAGTCACAGGTGCTCCCTGGCTTAAGATGCACTAAACTGATTTCACTAATGGAAAGACATCCCACATACGTCTTCAGCACGTATTGTAGTTTCAAAAGATGGTTAGAAGTAAATGTACAAATATGCATGATTTTGGTGTCTTTTTTTATTTGTGTCCATTAAATTGAATAGTTGGTGAATGTAAATGTTTGAGAGATTTTATGCATGTGAAATGAATGTGTGAGTTAGTTTCAGTATTTTTAGTAGAGGATTTTTTCTTGATTTCACACCTATAGCCCACATCCAGTTCTGTGGCATTCTAATAACATTTTAATAATAGATGTTCATTCGTTTTTATTATTAGTTTTTATTTCTCAATTGAATGATGTACACTATTTAAAAAAACATTAGCGGTCTGTAAGCTTTGCACAATATTTTAGCGTCTTCTGCTCACCACGGCTGCCTTTATTTGAACAAAAAAATATGCTGTGAAGTATAATTACAACTTTAAATAAGTGTTTTCTTTGTGAATATATAGCAAAATTACATTTATTTCTGTGATCAAAGCTGATTTTTTTAGCATCATTCTTCCAGTCGTCAGGGTCACATGGTCCTTCAGAAATTATTCTAAGATGCGTTTATTACTATCAGTGTTTAAAATATTTGTGCTATGTTTTCAAAAGTCTTTGATAAATATAGATTTGACTTAACTTAATCACTTATTTGATGTAGAAATATTTTTATTTAATTTATTTTTAACCTCAAATCATTGAACCATAGTGTACATTATGTCACATATCTATATAACATTTAATCTATTGTTTCATATACACCATTTATATACCATTATGGCTTGTTTTTATTTATATTTTGTGTATTAAGTTTGCCAAACAATCCACTGGTCAAATAAATTGTTCATATAAAATCTCATTGTCTACTGATTCGACGTGCCCCAGCGGTCTCTGTATTTATTGCAAGTGAATGGTCATTTTAAAGTGGGCATACTTGACATAGCTACGATCCTTTCACATACGCTCAATGACATGCTAAGTTCATGACCTAATCATTTTACAATTTTAGAAATGTACAGCATGAGTCACTCTCCTGTTGAGTTTCTCTGTGACTGAAAGATGAACACTCTTGACAAGTCTTGACACTTTCGGTCATGGTGGAAAGTACCTAATAATCATTTATAAAGTCGTAAACATTTCATTGATCAAGAAGATTGAGCTCTGCTGATTGTACACAGAATATCAGTTTTATGATATTTTGTGCATTTATTGTGTATTATTATTAGTGTTCTGCCAGTGTATGTTATACTCAGCTTTGTGAGCATTGTTCCAATTTCAACGAACATTATGCAGCCTCTTTTGCCACATGTATTATTTTCCACTGTATTTGTTATCATTGCATTCTGTAGTTCACTCAAAATGAAAATTTGCAGAGAGACTATTGTACTCACACTTTGGCAATACGCATATATAATTTATCATTATATCACTTGCCAACCAATGGATCCTCTGCAGTGAATGGGTGCCGTGAGAATAAGAGTCCAAACAGCTGAGGTAAACATTACAACAATACACAAGTAATCCACACCACTCCAGTCCAGTAATTAACATCGTGTGAAGTGAAAATCTGTTTGTTTGTAGAAACCGAGTTCATCATTAAGCCATTTTACCTTTAAACCATTGTTTATATTTCTCTTCCAATTGAGACGAGATGGTTTTTCCCCTGCAGAAAGCAATAGAAAGCAACATGCTAATGATGCATTTGTTTTATACAAACATGCTGCTTTTCGCTTGAAACTCTTATTCTGACGGCACCCATTCACTGCATTGGTGGGCGATTGATGTAATGACAAATTATTCCAAATCTACTTCCATTAAGAAACAAATATCTTTCTGCAATTCATTTTTCTGTGAAATATTCCAAGCAGATTTAAGTCGTTTTAGTACGTTTTCAGATAGAACAGTTTTATAACAAACGGACTTGGTTTAGGTCATCAGTAGAAGATATTAAAATATTTCAAACTGTTTAAGTGATAAACTCAAGCCCCACTGAAGTACACCTGCTTGGTTAAACTTTTCACCTGATACAGGAAAGTGAAATTAATGACAGCGATATGATCCATCTGCCAAACAAAATGGGCAGTGCTGTGTGGGAGGAAGGTTGTTCATACAAGCTGTCTGCATGTAATGGATGTAGAATTAAGGGAAGGAAGAGAGCCCCTGCCAAATCTAGCATTAACATGAACCACCTACACACATTCCATCTGTGAAAGACAGACAGGCAAATATTTACGAATTATACAGCCATAGGTTTCAGATGTGCATGTGATTTGAAGCAAACATGGATGAATGTTCAACACAATTCAATTACATCTTTGTATTTTCCAGTGATTATGTCAGACTGATGAGAAGCAAATGACCTAAATGTTTTATTCAATGTGCATTTGGCATGATACTCTTGAAACCCTTTGATTTAAGTTTAGTATGTTAAGGTAACGTTGAGGTAAAGATTGTCCTTTAGTGGACAAAATGCACAATAATGTCCTGCAATATCCCAGCCATACTTCACAACCAGCAGTGACTTTCAGTACAAACTTTCATTATTCCATTTTAGTATCAGCGAGGACAACACTATCGGATGGGTTTCACTTCCTTCAGGAGTTTAAGATGCAGAAGAAAGACCTTTCTGGTTTGAACAAAGTAAAAAGACTCTTGTTTTTTTGTTCGTAATGGATTTATTTGATCAGGCGTTCAACAACAAAACACTAACTTATAAATAAAGTGAAAACAACTGTATCATACATGTTTGGATCTTGACTCAGCACATGCATATAATTATTTTATTTGGGAAATATTGTCCACAGCCAAAATACTCCAATTACTGTATTTGGGAACAATGCCAGAACCAAAAAATAAATATATATATATATATTATTATTTTTATTTCTTTATTTTTTAATTCACGTTGACACAAATCAATCTTTTCCAATATGTTTAAACTGATTTTTTTTATTTTATTGGCCTTTTAATATCCGTTATCTTTTTAGTTGAATGCTTATATTTAATCAATGAGTTACAATAAAAATTACATTTAGGATAAATCACAAATAGGTGTCAGCAAATCAATGTTATTTGTTATAAGTGAGTCATTGCAAGTAAACCACGTCATTTAAGCGATTGATTTATTTAGGTACAAAAAACAGTGCTGTGTTTGGAATTATTTTTGTAGGCAAAATAGAGCAAAATACAAGAAATACAAGCAGGCAATACAAGAAAATTTCGGACATGGATTTAATTGCGAACTATTAGTAGGCTTCTGATTTTATGATCATTCATTCATTACAATTAAATTGAAGTAAATATTTGCACTATTGCTTACTATTTATTTAAATTAAATTAAATGAAGAAATAAATATATATATATAGTTTTTTTTTTTTCACCCACATTTTGGATATTTTTCTGAAATTTCATGTTTTGAAATCTTGTTTTTTAGTATAGTTCTGGGAATTAAATTATTATTTTTTATGTCTAGTGTTTTTGTTTGTTTGTTTGTTTTTAAATCATCAAAACCTTAATACCAGTTTTATAAAATATCTAGTTTTCGTTTTGTGTTGTACTGCCATCATACATAAAAATATTAACAGGATCCTTTGGTTCTAAATTATGACAGAAATTCAGTATTAAAAAGCGTCTTGACTGAGGGACTAATAATAACAGCAGTCAGGCGTTAAGTGTCCCGTCAAAGTGATTCAATAGAATATAAGAAAGGCTCTTTACAAAAAAAAAAGATGTCATGACATGAATGGACGCTCAGGCTTAATGTTTATCAGGCAGCAGCAGCAGCAGCATTCCAGCGTGCTGGAGGACTAATCCCGTGACGTCACGACGGGGTGGGAGCCTTCAGAAACACGAGAGGAGTCTCTTTCAGAGGAGCAAGTACCAACATGCCCAGATTGCGGGACTTCCAAGTAGATTGCAACAATATATAAATGTCGGAAATTGATCTTTACACACTGAGGAGCCTTGCGGCGATGCAGCGACGATGCGTTAGAATCAGGAACGGGCTGTTTGGAGGAATAATTATCAGCTGAGACCTTTAAAGTTGAACGAATAGAAATAAATGAAGGCGTTTTATAGTGTATGTAGTGGGCGCACAGCGGTTACGCGCGTTTGCCTGCCATGGTCGGTCGTTAACGCGACGCGAAAACAGCAGCGAACGCTCCGCCGATTCTAATTAACGACTGTTTCTGGTTTCACTCCGACGTTCATTCACAATGAACCCATGTAAAGTCATGAAGGATGGTTATCTGGAGAAGAGGAGTAATGGACTTCTGCAGCTGTGGAAGAAGAAGCGCTGCGTTCTGACGGAGGACGGACTCCGGCTGTACGACTGTAAAGGCGAGAGCAGTAAAGAGATGCGCTTCGAGCAGATGACCACGCTGGACTGCGTGGAGTACAAACGGGGTCTGGTGTACTTCACCATCGTGATGAACGGCGGGAAGGAGATCGACTTCAGGTGCCAGCAGGAGGGAACGGCGTGGAACGCGGAGATCGCGCTCGCGCTCGTGCGCTTTAAAAACCGCGTCGCCGTGCAGACCGGCAGGAACAGACATTTGTCACATCTGGGCAGCTGCGGCGAGGGAGACGTCGAGCTTTGAGGGTATAGACAGCTGTCGTGATGTCGATCAGCGTTTATTCTGCTTGTGTGCTCCTAGTATGGAGCAGCGTTCACGCGTTCTCAGGAACCAATTATGCTGAATAACATCTGCTATTCATTTACTGGATTGAGCTCAGTGAAAGACGGCTCTGTCCGGTCTGACACACGGAAAATCATGGCTAAATATGCCTTTATAGTCTTAAGAGGCTTTACTAAAGGTTTTGCATGGAATAGCTGTGTGAGTGCCAAAAATATTAAAAAAATTCCAATTGGGATTCTAATGATAATTTGGAAGCAATTCTAATGGATCATACTGAGAATTTGCTTAAATTTCCAACATATGATCATAAAACAAAAGTATTACAAAAATATTTTAAATACGGATCTCCAATAGGAAAACTACTCATATGGAACATCAGACTAAATGAAAAGGGAAAAAAAACTAAACAAAACATTTTAAAACGCCAATAACTCTTAAAGTGATAGTCCTTCCATTAATTCAGTGCACAGAAGTTTCCAAATCACATGCACTATCAATAAATCTGTTACTCAATATGACGTTTTTAAGTTATAATTTGATTCTATTAGAGTCTTTTGGTTCCAGATTTGTTTTCCTTTTATTGCATTTTAACAATAAACATGCACACATACGAGACAAATGCTTCTCAGTATTTTACATTAATATACACCTCATATATAATCTCCTTTGGTTCCAGACTTGATTAGAAAATCCAAAAGATATTTTCATTCATTAAGCAGGCTATTCTTGCTGAATCAGCTCCCACACATAAAGCAAAAGCAATTAGACAATGCTGATGAAATGTGGAATTAAAGCAGATATTTGTAATGCAGTCATGCGTTACAAATACACAGCGGGCAGCCGTGATTTTACATCATTTCCATCTGTGCATGGAAAAGTATGAATAAAAAATTGATTGCATCTATAATTCATTCCACTTCCCTTTAAATGCTCCACTCATGCATTACAACTGTTGTCTCCCCCAGATCTCTGCACACAGACACAGGACTGGATCCAAAGGAGAGAGAAACTGTGGACGAGAAAGCCCACTGTAAAGAAAACGCAGTGTGAAAAAAAACTCACACACTTTTTTTCTTTTGTGCTTCCACCATTTTTCAAAGTGACATATTTTTGTGTGCTCACAGACACAGCGGATGGATTTGTCCATGTGGGTGTTAGGCCACGGATGTTTAGTACACAGTGGAGTTTTTCCATGCACTTTTACTTCAGAAGTCAACAGCAACAGAGACCCAAAGGATTGTTGCTCTTCACAACAATTCAATGCTAATTTCACTCCTCAAAACGCCAGAGTGAATTCCGGCATGGACTTTACACTTTTAAGAGACACATTTACCTCATGCTAAATGGAGGACTCACTCTCAGTATTATAAGCAAAAGCACAATGCTGCTTTTGGAGACATTAACCATAAATGAAGTATGACTCACAGCTGCACTGTTTAACATTTCATAAGTATTTGAACAGCGAATCTGGATTCATTCACTTGTAAAGGTTTTCAGCCACACACGAACCAGACTGCTGTTCCCTGGAATGTATCCCGACTGGACAGAAAACTTGATGGATGTGTTTTTATTTTCTTTTCCACTGGGCAATGCTACAATTTTCTCCATATTCTGCAGAGCGGTTGCCAAAGTTAGAAAATTACCATCTAAAAAAAGATTACAGGAAATGCGTTCTGCACAAAGCTCTTTATATCATCGGGTACACGTTGTTCAAATAAAAAGATTGTTTTTGTGGCTTTTAAGACATATCGGTGTGGATCTCTCTTAATTAGTTTCTCGCGGCCTGAGGCAACAGCGGGATTTTTAATGCTAATTAGAAGCAGTGTTTCGCTTTCTTGACACTCTGCCTCAAGTGTCTCTGTGGCACATGCCCGGACAATGGCCTCACTGACTAATAAAGTCCCGCCTTGCCTTCTTTCCCCAGCTGTCAGTTTCACAGAAAGGCCATCAAAGAAGTTGTCAAACAGGGATTTTTGGTCAGGATGAATATGTTTTGCTATTGTGCGGTAATCTGTGGAGGTTGAGAGCTGCACCGCTGCATTAACAAAGTGAGGCGTGAAGGGAAGTGTAGGATTAAGCGGAAACATGCCATAACCGGTTTGTTGTCTTAATAAATCTCAAAATCTAAGGACAGAGCGTGAAAGAGCCGTTCAGTGTTACTGAGAATCTGATGAAATCCCCACATTAACTGAGAGGTCACGACCCAACAATCAGATCTGATTATAAAGAGTAGGGGGAAATCATGCAAAGTGTTAATGCTACTAATTACTTGGATCTGAAGCATGATAAATCACTATACCTAAAGTAGACACTATCCATCAGTCATTTCAGCTTCAGTTTGACTGTGTGTTTGATGCCGTTGTTCCAGCCGTTACAGTGTTATCATTGTGTCTATGAGACACACAACAATTAAAAAGATATATGATGTACATAAACATAGCAACAGATATTTATCGACACACAGAGATTTTGAGAATGAAAGACAGATATACATTTTTATGTATATGCATATTTAGATGTGGAATTTAATTTAATTTGAAACATGCAGTTTTAAATGGTTATATATTTTACAAGTGATGCTTATATCCAGCAAACGTTCGATTAAGAGACAGTTAAGACATGTGAATAGTTAGAAAAGGTTTTTATTACAAACAAAGGCTGATCTTTTAAAATTACTGTTCATCACAAAAGCATGAAAAAAATGTCACTGTTTCCACAAAAAAACCACACGACTGTTTTCAACATTAAATCAGCATATTAGAAATATTAAAAAATAAGAAAAATAAATTAAAACACACTTGCAACTTGATTAATTGCTCCCAAAATAATGTATATTTACATACGCCCCACATACAGCATATATTATGAAAATATTTACATGCATGTAAATTTATATCTTTTTATTCTTACTGTATATTATATATATGTGTGTGTGTGTGTGTGTGTGTGTGTGTGTGTGTGTGTGTGTGTGTGTGTGTGTGTGCACGAGTGTGTGTATGTATAAACAAATTACTCTTAAACATATTTTTTCTCTATATATATTTTTTCTTTTTTTATATCTACAGCACAAACACATATTATGTTAAACAAAAACTTTTATTTTGGATGTGATCTATGTGTGTGTGTGTGTTTATATGTATAGGCTAAACAAGTATCATACCTATATATTACAAATTATTGCAAATAATTAAAAATTACAGCTAGAAGATACACACACACACTTCTTCATCTTCTTCTTTGTCTTTCGGCTGTTCCCTTTCTGGGGTCGCCACAGCGAATCATCTGCCTCCATCTAACCCTATCCTCTGCATCCTCTTCTCACACACACATACAGTATATATGTATATATATATATTTCATGACACATGAAAAAAAAAAAAATAGAAATCAATGCATTTGTAACAGGTCAGTGTAACCTTTTTTTATCAAATCAATATTTTCAGTAACTTAATTTTTTTTAATCTATTCACTCCTCAAGCATGTTAACACGCAATATCCATCCAAAACTTGGCGGTTGATTGGTTCATTGTCTCGAACTCTATTCATACGACTCTGCAATCTGTCCCAAACTAACCAATGCTCTCAAGTGAAGTGACCTTCTTCTAACATCCCCTGCTGAGTGTGTAGGCAGCACTGAAGACTGCGTAGGCACCCGGCGACTGCCGTATTCGACTCTCTCCAGGCTGTTCAGTGCCCTGCAGGGCTTTGCCTGCGGCTTTGCAATAATAGGCAGATTGTGTGTGTGGAAAACCCCAGAGCCGGAGTTCTGAGGAGGCTCTGTTAAAAAAAGCCACAGTCTTGAGATGACTCAGCAGTCAGGCAGCTTCCTTACGGCCTGCTGGACCTCACCACATGTAGGCAATGGCTTGAGTACATCAGTCTAAGAATAAAGTCCTCTTGGGGTGTATGTGTGTGTATATATAGTGCTGAACTGCAATTAGACCAAAATACAGGCTACTAATTGTCCTGTAGAGTTTGCTAAGCTTTAATTTAACCCGTCGCACGTCCTTCAGAGGTAGATAAGAGCTATAAATGTGCAGTTATTTATTTACTCTAAACACATTATGCCATAATGCGATTGTGATAAGGTCTCATTTGACTCCTGCTGAATGTCGCTCCTACTGTAGTTATATAATGCTTCAGTCTGCACCTGGACATGTTGTGGCATCTTTCCCAAAGGTGTGTGTCGCTGAGGTTTTAATGGGGTTAGACATGCACACGGTGGCATGGATACGGATTCACGCTCAGAAATGTGAAGTGTGTTCAACAGCTGAGCTCTGATAATAAACACTGCAGGAAGGATGCACATATATGTACATGCATCTACGAATTGTCCAAATATTAATACGTAACTTTAAGGTACTTCAGTGCATCCTTTAGGGTTAAATAAGGTACCTTTTGAAAAGCTTTTGTCCCTTATTGTACTGTTATTGTTCAACAATCTTCAAAGTATTATCTTTTGTGTTTCATAGAAGACTGAAAGTTATTTGGGTTTGGTACAACATGAGGTGAGTAAATAACGACTTTTGGGTGGACTGTCTCTTTAAGAGAAATGAAAACACCATCAAAGAAGCCGAAAACTTCAGGTTAATGTGCTGTTTGTCATTTTTTCTCTGGACTGTGGTTGTCCTGTTTCTCTCTAGACACATTCCAGAGGGTTGTGTGCGTCACTGACAGAGGCATGTGAGGAGCAGAGAGACCGTGTGTGTATAAACTGTGTTAAAATAGCAGACGAGTGTGAGCCTGATGAATTCAGGCCGCCTCTGTAACTTGCTCTTGTGTGTAACAAACAGAAAACAGATACTTGGTCTCTGTCAGAAATGAGAATCCTTCAGGAAACTAAAGCAGCACTTGAGAGTTTTTAACTGCTATTATCTATTAGTCTGTTAAAACTCATTACTAAGACTGTATACTTATTCAAATGTATGGTAATATATGAATAAATGGAAAGTTGGACCTAATTGGTAGCTTTTATTTTTGTACAGCAGCCAAAGTTGGCATATTTTAATTATTTGTTAAGTTATTAATAATGCATATATTTATTTACATGCAATTACATCATGTTAAATATTTATGAAATCATATTTTTAATAGGTGCATATTTAATAATATATTATATATGTTTAGTAAATGTTTTTTCTGGTTTTCCAAAAGAGGGCTTGTGGGTAGATGAAAAAACTAATCTTTATTATCTAATATTTAGTTTTATTTAAAATAAAAACAATCAAAATATAAAAATGTGTTGCTTAGTTGTTGAAATATTAGCTTAATATCTCAGGGGTACTTCAGATAAATATTTTAGATCAAAAGAGTTTCATTAACAAAGAGATTGAGAGTCACCGTGTTACATAATACATTTCAAACTGTGGACTCTGATTGGATGACAGTCCATGTAGATCTCCAGCAGAGGGCAGACTGACTCAAAAATCAGGTGGATATATATTTTTATTTATATATATACATATATTCAATTATACAGTGAATTTCGATTACATAACTTACATAAAACAACTTAATTCAAATGCATCAGTCATTTGTGAATGAATCAGGTACGATTAAAAGTGTCCACACTACTCAGAGTTCATGTGTGATGCATTTGAATAACATTAATTGTATTTGTTTATGTTAAAGTTATGCAATCGAAATTCACAGTGTAATTTAATATATATATATATATATATATATATATATATATATTGATTGAAAACACACACACACACACACACCTCTCTTTCTCTCTCTTTTTTTTGTTTTTTTTT
>JAUCNO010002360.1:0-12415 GCA_032353835.1 Enteromius viviparus
ATATAGTAAACCCTCTCTATTTACCAAAAAATAAAATGTTTATTTTTTTTTTTAAAGACAGGGTTAGATGTACTTGTTTACTGTTTTTCATACTTTTATTAGTTGGGGAAAGACAATTTTAAATAGGTACATAATGGCATTGTTTTTTGTACGTTTTATTTTAGTTTGACTTTATTTATAAAAAATTGTGTATTTAATTAGCATGCTTTTGTGTTTTGGTACCGAAATTGGTACAGAGAACCATGGATTTTCCCTGGTTTTGGTACAGAATACAAACATTTTGGTACCGTGACAACACATGCCCACTAAAAATTAAAATGTTCATTAATCAGAAGGTTTTGTCAAGTTGCTTAAAAAGAGAATGTTACTTCAGTCATGTTGTTGTAGTTATGTTTAAGTTGACTAGTTACACATTAAAAAAAAAAATGGAAATCGTTAATCGGCCAAATTTTATGGAAAAAGCCCTAGCGCAAATAAAACAAAAATAACATCATTTACTCTTCTTCCATGACTTACGTCTTTTGGCATACTCAACGCACTCCATACGCAAGCTTTAACGTATTTGACGTAATTAGCCTTGTTTACGTGCATGCGTGTAATCTGCGGCTGTTTGTGCCTAGAAGAAAAAGTACGCTTACGCAGTAATGTTCTCTAAAATGGCGGAAGATGTAAGTCATAGGAGAAGAATGGTTGAGTATGTTTTTTTTTTCTTTTCACAAAAAAAAAAAAGTATTCTCCTATTGTCACAAAACTGAAGTTGACCCGCTAATGTCACATGGACTTATATATATATTTTTTTTTTTTTTTTTTTTTTTTACCACGTTTCTGGACCTGGGATCATTTTAGTTGTGTTGCTGTCTATTAAGGGACAGATGGCTCTCTGATATCATCAAAATATCTTAATTTGTGTTTCGAAGATGAACGAAGGTCTCTTATGTGTTTGGAAAGACATTAGGGTGAGTAATTATAGACAGAATTTAAATTTTTGGGTGAACTAACCCTGTAAAAGGTTCTTCGCAGTGATGCCATAGAAGAACCACTTTTGGTTCCGCAAAGAACCATTCAGTCAGAGGTTACTATAAAGGTTCTTTCTTGCCTTTTAATAATCTGAAGAACCTTCGTTTGTCACAGAGAACCTTTACTGAAACAGAAAGATTCTTTTAGTTGTTAAAGGTGCTTTAAGGAACCATTTAGACAAAAAGGTACCTGTATGGCATTATGAAGCACCTTCATTTTTAAGACTATAGTGTCTCTAAATAAAAGTGTAAAAATGTGCAGCTTTGTCATTCACAGAGAAGCACCAGAAATATATTTTCTAAAGGGGTTCCTTTAGTCAAAGTCCTCAAAGTCCAAAAGAGATCCACAGAGTCACTTTCACAGTATATGACTTTCTTTTTATGACATCTTTAGTAGTGTCAGGAAGTGTTGGCTCTACCACAGTCTTCCAGCAAATTTCCTCGTTTTTATCTCAAAGCTGATAGATATCTTTAAAAATCCCACACACAATGGCTACTGTCGAGCATGTTGGCAATCCAAAGTACCACCTGCCTCCTCTCAGAGTCCCAACCCTGTAATTGTACATAGATTTGACAGACAGCAACATTATGATCATATGAAACAGAGCTAATCATGCTTTCCTGTCTCTTTCATCTGCACCAATGAGCTCCTTCCATTCGGGATTCAATGACTTTTCGCTTCTGCGCCACACACGAGGAAAGGTCTTCTGTGACCCTCGTTTTTCAGGCCTGCTCACATGCAAAGCAGGTTATACAAGAATTTTAAAAGAGCATTCAGCAGGCGACCGCAATCACAGGCCCTCAGAAATAAAAGCCAGTGTGTTCGTTATATTAAGCCCGACTGCCTTTCTATCTTTCTATCCCAGAAATTTGTAGGCAATTAATTAAATTCCCATGTCCGTGTCTGGGAGTCATTAGTCTAATATCGGCTTTCAAGGGAGCACAGAGGCAGCGGTCGCAGTGCCAGGTCACATCACAAGAGACGGCGAACCTCTGCTTCCCGTTTGCCCTCTCCTCTTTTTATTGCCATTCATTTTCCATCAGCAATACGATGCCAGCATTATGCTTGACTGATGTGGGGAGACAGAGCAATTTCCTGAGACACTTAACACCAGGTCACATGGGGTTGAAATACGATAGACAGATACAGCCATTCAGAGGCTGCTACTCGAGATGATGCCAACCCAGATGTTATGTCAATGGCTCAGGGTGAGGAAAACACTTTCTCAGTGCTTCGATTTTCAAGGACGGCAAAATTGCGCCTCGAGTGCGCTTTCAATTTGCCCAAAGGAACGAGGTGAAAGCGAGAACTCGTTGGAGTAGATATTCAAATGCATTCATTCAACTGCCTCACGGAGGAGACTAAATATGGAAATGAACTTTGACTGCCAGATGTTTCCTCTGTGTAATAGAAGTCATTACCATCACATTTAGCACTTCGTTTCCAAAGCGCCTCACATTACATGGTGATATGTATTCCTCCACGAGCTCCGTAACAGTGCATTACGCACAGATAATGATGACTTTGTTATCCTGTGGTCTGTGAGGTCCATTTCCCAGCTCCCCTAACTACAAATGTCAGCCCCGACAGGCAATTACAGGAGTCCGATTACTCCCTTCTCTGCTATCGCGCTCCAATCTCAGAGACCCCTGGCGTGGTGAAGAGCTAAAGGTAATTTTCCCCCGGGTCTCAAACGAGGCCATGAACTTGGCTATTAAAGGCCTAACAGGTTTTGTCCGAGCAGTCTGCTGGATGCCTGAGTGACACCCAGTCGATATTCTCCATCCTCCTGGGTCATCTCAACTGTCAGCGGTCTGAGAGTAGAAAAAGCTCCACTCGACCACTGATGATATGTGAAAATCAGCCATAAAACTGTTGAAGGCATTATTCAAGTTTCATAATAGGTTTACGGAAGTTTGCTGCATTAGCTGAAGCACTCAAAATACAGGAAAGAGAGTATGTTGTGTACTTGCTCTGATAGTCTTTGTGATGCTCAGCAATATCATGTACGGACTTGTGTTTGTCCACCTGAGAGGAAATTCTTCAGCGGTTTCAGGATGTAATGAAAGCGCGACAGCTCCACCTGCTGGACACATGTGTATGTATACAGCTTTACCAAACATTTACTTTTTTGGCAATTATGATACACATAACAGAATATATACAATTCTGATGTACACTTATTTTTTTTTTTTTACTACTGTCAAACATTTAAATAGCAAAAAAACAATAATCGTAATTAGTATGTTCCGGTTGTACAAAGTTACATAATACTGTGCACAGTTTTCACACACGTGTTTATTGAATTTGACCACTAACAATATCTAAAAAAGAATATCGTTTTTTATAAACTTCTATAGTCATTTTTACAACAACTTAATAACGTATTGTCATTTACTTTAATTGAAAGATTAAATGGCGTTTATGAAAAGATTTTAATTAAATGAAACCTATAAACTAAAGCTAATTATAAAGATAGCTTTTAAATGGGTAAAAGGCTATTTTGAATTACTCCAAATTACTGACTGGAAATGGCGGACATGTTCCGTTAACAGGGATATTTACCTTTTTTTTTACTTTGTTCTCTTTACAGGTCCCGTAACACATCTCGGGCCTGTTTAAGTAACTTGAACTCTGAGTTGACTTACCAAGGGATTAAAAACTTAAAATGTTTTCGGTTTCAGAACAGCTGATCCGAGTCAGATCAATCAACTCTGAGTACAATGGAGCGCAGATATTACGAGTCACCATGGCAACATCTGAAAAAAAAAGAAATCAGCATTTTTATTTTCCAGCCGAAGTTGATGTGCTCGAGCAAAGTTATAGCAAATATGAGCACATATTTAAAAATAAAAGCAACACCACTGGATCGGCGAAACAGAGACAGAGTGGGAAAACATAGCTGCTCAAGTTAATGCGTAAGATTACATTTAAATTACTTATTTTTTATTTTAGCTACTTAAATAATTGTAATGTGTGACGTTTATTGACTTTTCACTTGAAAAAGTTTGGAATTGGACGTAATTTTGAAGTTGTTTCAGATGAAATTGCATTAAATTACATAAAATAGACTATGAAATAAATGAAATTTAAAAGCATAATTCAATCAGGTAAGGTTTAAGCATGTCATGGATTTTTTATTTATTTATTTTTTACAAATACATACAGTGCAGTGGCTTCCATTAGGAAAGAAACGTAAAGCTGCACATAGTATCTGCTTGGATGTAAGAGCACGACGATGGGTGATGTTAGTGATGTAAGAACAGATTAGATTATGGATATATTGATAGCAACGGAAAAACGGTAACGCTCAAGACAATGAAATCCACATAAAAAAGTAATTCTTTTCCAATTAATACAGCATCTTAATCTATGGGATCCTCCAAAAAAGGACAAGCCATTTTTGTGACTTTGTTCTTTGTGTGACTGAAATGTGGGCGTTGTATGACTAAGGCTAAGGCGAGAAATACCGCTTTGTCTTTAAAAAAGGGGAGGAGACTGACAGAAACTGACAGAGTTTAGAGAATAAAACCACGAGTTTCTCTTATTTCAGGGTTAGCATACTCTGAGTTTTCACTTAAACTCCTTTCTGAAACGGGCCCCTGGTCTTTTTGCTGGTCACGTGCTGGCAAAGGAACCAGCATCAAAACATACCTAACCAGCATGCTGGTTTTTTCCCCCCAGGAGAGATATACTTTAAAAAAAAAAAAATGTGTGAAAATTAAATTTCTGTTTTGTCTGTCCCTCTGAGCTGGTGTGGTTTTCACCACAGGATGCCCCAATGAAGGGTTTTCAAAAGTTAGTTTAACATTACACGAGCTTCAGGGGCCTGTTTCAGAAAGGAAACTGTTGATGCAGTAGTGTTGCTTTTATTTTTAAATATGTGCTCATATTTGCTATAACTTGGCATGAGCACATCAACTTCAGCTGGAGAATAAATTGTTTTTTTCTCTCCAGATGTTGTCATGGTGACTCGTAATATCTGCACTCCATTGATAATGCCATTTTAGAGTCGCGGTGTACATGCTTAACTCTGAACTCAGCAGGGTATATATATATTTATATATAGGGTATATATGCATGTGTGTGTATATACAGTAGTCAACTTTCAAAGTGAGTAATTTTCATACGAGTAATTTCCAAGGCAGACTGCAGAACAAAATGAAAATATTTTGACACTACAGATGAAGGCATTTTTATCAGCAGTAGCACATGCACCTGGTACATGACTCTGAGACCGCAAAAAAAAAAAAAAGATACAATAATTCCCCAGGAGCCATAACCATCATGCCAAAAGTACTGACGACAATAAGTAGAATGATGCAGTGCCCAATATCTTAATGAACATTTACACTGCCTCCGGTTCAGCTCCACCAGGAAGCGAATGCATATGCACAGCCAGTCGCCAGGACACGCCAACAGGCCTGATGAGAATAGCACCATGTCATTTCACAGGGATTTGAGCAGAATAACACAGCAATTCCTCCCTCGAGGGCTTATCATACCTGGAGAGTATGATGAAACCTCCTGCAATATGGTGTCTCTTTTTTTCCCCCCAGAAACCCAAGAAATTTGTTGAAAATCAAGCAGAATGTGCAATGACGACCACGGCCGGGGGGGAGGATTCAGGTTTTACACACTTTATTCCTAAAACATTGGCTGCACCATCCATAGCGGCACACAATTGTATGTACACATTTATATACACACACAATTCTCTAAATCTGTGATATAAAATATATAATCCGACAATGTACCTCTTGTCCTCTTATTTGAACATTAAATTGCTGTACAGAGGAATTCTGTAGCTACAGCCTATCTTAAAGTCCCCACCACACAAAGGTAAGAACGTGAGCTCCCGTATACTTCATCTGTACACTGTGACAGTAAAAATTGTGGAGAAAATATTTCTCTAAGTATTCCTCTAAAAGCAACCTACAGCAAATTCACTTGTCGGTTCTGTAATTAAGACAATTACATACATGACAAACCATTTTTAATTCATTTAGGAAGGCAATATGCAGCTTCCCGTCTTTATATAATATAAAAGATTAAGAAATTACACATTTAAAAACGTACAATAAATAAGATATATGCAGGCATTTCAACTGGATAAAACCTGACCCAAACTGCACTTTCAGGCCATTATCAGGACTTGAGTTCATTGAGATGGACTAGTTCCTTAGGCTCCAGTTGTTGTGAGATGGACACTTGGCTTGGACTGGGCAGCCTGGCTTTGCCGTAAGTGCGCTGTCTGATTGAAGTGGCTTTGCCCAGCCTGCGGCGGCAGTGCAGTGATGCGGAGTCTCTGTGGGGTCTGTTGTGAGTAATCATGGCAACACTTGTGCAGAACCCCCTCGTTTGTTAGAGCATGTTCATTATGAAGTTGTACATTTGGTTGAGCACAACAAAGTGCACGGGCAGACAAGAGCGCCGGTCCTGAGTCGCTGGGTCACAGGTCAGCCATGACAGAGCGTTGTACTGTTCCAGCACAAATCTGCCAAAACAACAAATGTGTAAGAAATGGTTTAAACTTAAAAACGTGGATAGTTCATCTAAAGCAATAGACAAATAGTCCTAATGGGTGTAAAAGAGATATTTTCTGGAAAGCAATTCATTCATAAAATCAAATCCAGTTTGGAATTTGTTTTATCAATCAGTTGCTCTCCTTGTAAAGTAAAAATTATGGAAGCTCCAACAAGTATGAAATAACATCAATGAGGATTACACCATGTGGAATAATTTCATAAATATTTAAGAGACAAGGGAAGTGTGTCTGTAGGGTCCAGCTGATACCTGAGCACATCTGAGGTATGGCTGGAGTCCAGAGGGTGAGAGTGTTTACTGTGGAGCAACTCATCGGACTGCACTGACGAAACATTAAGGTGCAGAGAAGCCTGACAGGAAGACAGAAACATTCATTATATGACACCTCCGCAGCTCTGTTAAACAGATTAGATTGTGAAAGATGATTTGGACTATAAAGCTGTAATGTATCTCCTGAGTGAAATGCTTATTACATTAACTAAATAGCTTACCTTCAGGAAGAGAGGACACTGGTTCTTCGCCTGTGGGCAGGATGACCAGAACCAGTCAGGCAGTGGGCCGGCTTTAGCCGTGGACACAAAGTAGCCCAGAGCCATGGGCTGCTGGAGGATGTTTGGAGACTCGTCGTGAGACTCCATCCTGTCTGTGCTCTGGCCCTGAGGACGGGAGAGAGACGGCTATTCTAAATAATTCCTCACTTCTCCCAAACTTAGTTCATGATATTTTTCAGAGGGTTAAAAAAAACATTTTATTTGAAAACTAAAGTGAAGACTATTCGTTTAAACGTTTCTATTCATCATATAACAATCAAACAGTTCACACAAAAATATTAAGCAGCAAAACCGTTATCAGTACTGTTAATCAAAAGATAAATGCAAAAAAGTTTTTTGAGCATGATCAAATTTTACCTTGCTGCCGTCTCCTCCGTGGTGGTAATGTGAGCCTGGTGACTGCACTGGGGAGGTGGTGGGAGAGTTGGGTAAGATGTTAATGAGATCAGGATCAACCAGGTCATTCTCTGCAAGCAGGTCCAAGATCCCATCCATGCCGCCCATGCCATCTGTGACATCTGCAAACACAAGAACGTATATTAGCCCACTATAGTTAAACAGTTAAATGGTTGGCTCACGCCAAAATTAAAATCCTGTCATTCTTGACCCTAATGTTGTTTAAAACATGTAAGATGTACATGTATTTGCTCATCTGACCACAACTAATATTTTTAATAAAATCCAAGAGCTTTCTGACCCAAAATATGCTTGTAGCTTCATAAAATTACAGTTGAACCACTGATGTCACATGGACTATTTTGTCAATGCTCTCGGTACCTAATGGGTCTTAAACGTGGTAGAACTCTTGCGGTCAAATTTAAACAAAAATACCGTTATTTGTGTTCTAAAGATGAACAAAGGCCTTAATGGTTTGGAACGACACAGGCGAGTAATTAATAACAGAATTTTCTCTTTTGGGTGAAGTGCTTGATGGGGTGGATGTGAAAGTGTCTGACCGTTGTTGGGATTGAAGGCCTGGAGGCCGGCGGAGGTGGGGAACACGAGGATGTGAGTGCAGGAGGTGTCCTGAGGAGTGTTTAACTGTGACTGCATGTTCAGGGTCGTGCTGCGGCCAAACACCGAGCCCGTGGATACAGAGTCTATGGAGAGACAGAAAATGTATGAATTTTCATCAAATATTCAAAAGTTTCTAAAAGATACGATGAACAAATAAAGTGCAGAAGAAGCGCTCTGTGTGAAAGCGCCACATTAATTACCTGGCATGATGACAAAGGAAGCCTGCGGTTCCATGGCGACTAGACAGGTACTAAGGATGCTGGGACTGTCAGCAGCAGAGATGCCGCACATCCTGCACATTTCCTTCAGTCGTCTGCTGAGAGACTGCAAGTTTCGCCTACTCAACATAATACTCCAATCTGATTGGTATAAAAACAGCAGTGAGATCAATAGCAAAGGGCACAGGATGCTGAACACTTATAATAAATGCTAAACCTACCTCGCAACTCCCCGTGACCCATCCTTCCGAGTCGGCCAATCACAATGCGCCATGGAAGTGAGGTCATCTGTACGAGACCCAGGCACCATTCCCAAAGCTTCTGAAGGCCCTGTCTTCGTGCAGAGCCCTTTTTCCTTCGAGCTCTGTGTGAAAACACAAAAACGCCCCAGTCACAAACAGAGGCCTGGGCTTGAGCAAACTTAAGCCAATCAAAGACCAACTCTTGAGTGCTCACCGGTTTGGTACGTCAATGCTGATGATGCAGGTTTCCAACAGCTCTCCATACTGGTCTGTGCATGAAGCCAGGAGCCACCGCTGGTCATGTGACAGGCAGTAAGCCACAAACAGCACGTTGTATTTCTGGGAAGCCTCTCCAAACGTCTCACCCAGCTCTGTCTGCTTGTCCTTCACTGGTGCCAGGACAAACGGCGGCGCGTAGAGATGTAAACACTCTGGTCTCTGAGGAGGGCAAGGACCAAGAGGTCAATGCTATGATTTATTACACAGCCCTTTTTTGCTAAATACATAATTTTTATGCATAAAAACTGGACAACTGATCTCCGTTTCTGGAAAATTACCCACAACAAGAACCTTCTGAAAGACCTTGTTTTAAATAGGGCAGCTATATACTACTGGACAAAACCTCAAGAAACTCTTACTATAGAATATCTTCTTATTAATGCTCAAAACAGTTTTTGCTGAAAAGTTTAAGGTAAGACATTTTTCAAATAAGAAAGATAAAAATAATATAATAATAATAAAAATGTATATATTTTAATTCAGCAAGGAGGCATTAAAATTTATTAATGACATTAATAATGTTACAAACGATTTCTATTCCAAATTAATGCTTTTAATTAATCTTGCTATTTATCAGAGAATCATGAATCAAAATAAAAAAAGTATCAGCACCATGATTAATAGCTAATTTGGTACTCTGTTATCAGTTATTTAATACATTTTAATATATAATATATATAATTTTAAGCATTACATTTAAATACTGAATAATTAAACATTCAAATTAACATTAAAAATACAAAACAAATATTTTAAAGTGTAAGAACATTTATTTAAAATATTTAAAAAATAATGAAATAAAGGTAACCTTGATGAGAATTAAATCTTATTATTGTAAACTTTAGACCGATATTTTCTTGCATAAAGATGCTTTTATCCGGTGACCAATAAAATAACTAACTTAATTATTATTATTTTTTAATAATATTTAACAAATGTTTAAAAATTAAAAGAATTAGACCTTCTAGGACTCCCTTTGACCCCCTAATTTTTAAAAAGAAAGATGGCAAAATGTAACATTTTTGACCAGTCTGTACTGAAATCTATTTAATTTGATAGCTGTTTGTCTAATATATTGCCAATAGGAGTACCTCTTTGCTCTGTAGTGCAGTGTCAATGGCCAGGCCGGGGCCGAAGCCAGTTAGCGTTTTGACGTTAGTGGAGGTTGGCAGACGCCGTCTGCACTGAGTGTAAACTGAGAAAGCCAGAGACTTCAGATGCTGTGCGTATATATGGCGCTCCTCACTCCAGACCGGCTGCAGCAAGTACTGACTAGGTATAATCTGATAGAAGAAAACACAGGATGTTTAGATCCAAGCAACATGTCGTGAGTCAGAAAGCATGTGTCAGATGGATTCTTACTTGAACATATACAGCATTCCTGATGTGAGGAGGAAGAGACTGAAGCATCTCTAGATAACAGCGAAGTAGACCCATTGTCCACACGCTAGAATTGCCACCTTGGCCCGTCTCCTCATAGCTGAAGGGATTTACGATGTAGATGACTATAGAGGGAGGATAGGTTACAGCATGGGAGTCTCCATCAGTCGGCACCCCCACCTTCTCTCTATCCATAGTGCTGTGACACACATAAACCACGGATCAGAGATCACATCTGAGAGAATCAGTAATAAGATTGTTTGGATGTGAAAGGTACCTCTCTGCGGGCTCAGACTGGACCTGAGGTTGACTGCTGGCCGACGTGCCATCCCCCGGAGTACCTGCACTCTGACCAGCACTCGGCTGACCGGACTGCAAGCCCCCAAAAGGAGGAAGTGAGTTGGGCTTGGAAGATGGCATGGTGCCTATGCCCTGGGAGCAGGAGGAAGAGGTGGTGGATGTGGTGGTGGTGGTGTTAGTGTTGGAGGTGCTGTTAGTGGTTGGGGTGGTGTTCTGAGCGGCTGTTGTGGGGCTGCCAGCGCCGGAAGTCTGCGTAGAGCTGGTTGGGTTTCGTTGGGACAGCAGTAAGCTGTCCAAAGTCTGGGTTGCCAAAATGGATGCTGAAGACAAAAGAAATAGTATTAGACACTTCCATTTACTTTGTCTGCACACCATCATAACTTGTTTGTGCACATACCCAAGTCGTGACAGCACACTTGTGCGTAGAATTTGAGCTTGTTAAACGCCTCGCTGCTGCTGTTGATGGTTTTTGGGAGCCAGTCAGTGAGAGTCTGATCCATGAGAGCTTTGGATCCGGTATCGCTCACCATCACAATGCCATCAGCGTGAGACTTGGCGATAGGCCTGTGCTGACCGAGCCGACAGGACTGTCGAACAATAATAAATCATGTCAAGTTAATTTAAACAGCTTTACAGAAAACCATCAAATTCAGGTTTATAAAATCATAATATAGAACCTTTAAGTCTTATAGTAACATTCAGTCTATATATGTAGAAAGAGTTGGAAAAACTTGTATATAAAACTTTACGTTAACACTGTAAGCCTTTCGGTACATTCACACGGGTATCAATGCTTGATGGAAGGCGTAGCTGAAGTTTGGCACATGGTCATAGCAGCGTCAGCCAATGAAATTAGACAGGAACCACAAAAACTCAGAACGTAATTGGCTGCCGCCTGGCTAGTGTATTTGCATAGAGTGATCTTGATTGACCGACGGATCCACAATGCTTTTCGGCAACGCTTGACGTCACCCATTCAAAGTCAATAGGAAGCGTTGACGCTGGCGCCCCGTGCAAAATCTGATTTTCTCTGATTTTGTGTAGCTGTTCACATTGTTGTTTTAAATCTGGCTAAATGTCAGTTTTACAGTTTGAACAGATCATGCTTCTGAACTGAACCACATGCGCAAAAACAAAAAAATCCACCCAATTTTTACACTAAACTAGTCCAAAATTGAGAAAATAAAACCATGTTCTAGTGGGTAAATATTGCGTTAGTGGGGTCAACCCACGAAGCGGAAAACCATCCCATGGCAACAATGGGAAAAAGTAGCCTAAATCCACAGGAAAAATATGGATTTGGCAACACATGTGCAGCGCACCATCTTACAGAAGCAAGCGATATACAAAGTACGCGATTATGCGTTTCTATATAGTGTGATCTGCTCCTGAAGCCAGCGAAATGATGTGCAGGCAATACGAAAAATAAAAACAAGGATGTGACAAAAAACAGCAGAGTTTTGAAACTTATAGCGACACGAGCCCTCATGTTTTGTTTGTTTAAAGAGTTGTCACTAGGGCTGCACGATTTTAAGAAAAAACCTAATTTCGTTTTTTTCTAAAAAAAATTTGCGATTGTGATGCGATTTTCGATTTTTGCGTTCGATACTTTAAAGTGCATAAAACATAAAATTATGAATAAACTATGTTACTTTTACGACACAGAGGGTTAAATATACTACATACATAGTGATTGAGGTAATGAGATTGTTTGATGCTGCGTGATTATTAAATACCTGAACCTAAAAACCAAAGTATAAGAAGACATAATGGAAATTAACTTTTAACATTTGTTTTTAAATTTAACACCCACAGAGCTGTCAAAACATGCCGTCCATCCCATCACGGTCAAACGATAACAGCG
>JAUCNO010002361.1:0-12414 GCA_032353835.1 Enteromius viviparus
TTTTTGGTAAATAAAGTGTTACACTTTATATTAAATAGACAATTGCTATGGATATAGCATGTAATTACTCTGATGTTACACAGCAGCAGACCGTAAATTAGGCTTTACATATAAATTGTGGTTGGTGTCCAGAATGTTACACTTTATATTAGGTGGGCAGTTCCTGAGGAGTTACCATGTATATAAATAGTATTACAGAGGTGCACCAACTCCACTAACTCCACCTACTTTACATATCCCTAAACCCACCCAACTACACCCCCTGATCACTCCCTGTTCCAGTTACTCTTATACATACTGCTGTTACAAAATGTAGCTGTGTAATTCCTGCTACATTACTACTTAGTGAAGTGAAAAAAGTGTTGTTACCTATGTCCTGTTTCACATTTGTACTTACACACACCATTGTGAGGGTTGTGTGTTGTTAAAGAAATATTACAGCTGTAGATACTATAGCAATCTTTTCTTACACTGCGGTTACATACTAGATACACATCTAGTTACTATGGAAGTACACCGGTATTAGGGATACTTAATATAAAGTGGGACCGAGAGATCATCTGTCCCTCCATAGACAGCAATACAAATGAAATGATTCAGGTCCAGAAACATAGTAAAAACATTGGTTAAAAAGTCCATGTGATATCAGTGGCAACTTCAGTTTTGTGATGCTAGGAGAATACCTCTTTGCGCAAAGAAAACAAAAAAAACATAATTTACTCAACCATTCTTCTCCCCTGACTTATGTTTTCCGGCATTTTCATATATTACAATGCATGCATGCGCTTTCTACTAAACAACCACAGATTACGTTACGTGTGCGTTTTTCCTCTGGATGTAAACAAGACTGATTACATTAAATACGTAAAAGCGTGCATATGCATTGCGTTGTGGTAGTCTCTAAAATGGTGGAAGATGTAAGTCAGGGACGAAGAATTGTTGAGTAAATTGTTATTTTTTGTTTTTTTGCGCAAAAAAAAAAGAATTCTCTTAGCATCGCAAAACTGAAGTCACTGATGTCATATGTACTTTTTTTAGCGATGTTGGGCCTGGATCATTTCAGTTGTATTGCTGTCTATGGAGGATCAGATAGCTCTCTGATTTCCAACTATACGTACAAAATAGCTTTATGAAACATGATCTTTACTCAATATCCCAATGACTTTTTGCATAAAAAAAAATAATTTTGACCAAAACAATATATTTTTTGAAAATCGCTACAAGTCATGTTGCCAAACTAATTTCGAGAGGAGCGCGAACCATTAATTAGACACAGCCGGCGCCATATTACTAATCATCCTTACCTATCATCTCGTCAGGGATTCCGATTCAAACCTATCCACTATAAATAAGCCAGTTTCCTTTCCTTCCGTACCTTTTTACAAGTTCCTCCGCCCCTTCTCCACCTCATTTGCATTATCCTAACGGGGAGTACGCGGGGTCCAAGCCAGATGCCGAGCTCTACCCTCACTAGGGTTCATACTTCGTCGGGCTCCCGGCTCGCCCCCAGGACGGCACGCTAAACACGCTATTATTACTACCGTGATTATAAGGAAGCGTGAACTACAGAAATATGTCCGTGCTACTGACTGGTTTTGTGGTCCAGGTTCACAAATGCAATTAAACTTTTTTTAGTTTTTGATTATGTTTTCATGGTTACACTCTCTCTTTTTCTTTCTCTCTCAGGTTCAGAAAGGTGAATATTGAGAAAGACTTAGTAAATCTCCACACTGATTGGTTCGTCATCTCACTGTCACCTCACGCCTGGTGTTGAAGGTTACTTATGAATAAATGAATCAGATTTTGACATTAGCTCATCCTCCTCGTATCGAGAATTAATTCCAATGTTGATTTCGCTCTGGGAATAAATCCGCTGCTTTCACATTCTTGATGGCGGCTTTAAGCCGACGCTGTCTGCATTGTCAATTGCTAATGAGCTAGCATACTGTTTACCCGTCATGCCTGCTGCACTGCTGCACACGGGGTGACGGCTGCCTGTTTTTAATGATCTTATGTGCCGTACACATCAGAAGCAAGGGACCACTGGGCTTTTATCGACAGATGTTTAAGTCGAAACTGAAACACGAGGCACAGCTGTTAGCCAAGTTGTGCAGAAAGAGCTGCTAACCTTCTCACAGACATCTAAACACCTTTTAATGGCCCCAAGTGTGAAACTAGTGTGAGTTGGATGGATTGTATGTGGATTTTATGTTCTCAAACATCCATTTTTCATAGTCAGTTTGGTAAGACTGGTGTTGAGTTATGTCTGTTGGTTTAAGTATAGATTTATATATGACTTTGTGCTTGAGAATATACAGTAGGCATAGATAAACTATAAATACATTCCTGACATGAAACAAAGCAGACTATATAATTATTTATAAAGTCTTTGAAATCAATACATGAAAATAAATAAATAACTACTATGTGTGTATATTATATTATAGCTGTACTAACTGGTAATTCAGCTCCTCTGTTAATGACTTTAATTACACAATTTTATACTGATTATTGGAGAAATTCACAGCAAAACAAAAAGTTAATGAAAAATGTCACTGCAAATGTCTGTCATACTGTGCTACGATAATCAGAAACAAATCCATGGGAAATCCTGTTGGGACTATGCAGTGCTGCAAAATCTGTGACAGCATCATTTTCCACACTGCTTTGTTCATAACCAAGTGATGTTGAGAAATTACCAAGTTGCCGAAAGTGTCTGTACAGATCTATACCTGTCATGATAAACACGAGCATCTGAAGTGTTGAGACTCGCATTGTCACATGCTGTCAGAAACGGGGCACCCTGCTCTGCTCTTCGGGGCCTGTCATTGTATTTAATTCTTGCTGTCACCCAAACAGAGAAGGTTTTATTATTTGTTTTTGAGATGGCGAGACATGTCAGACCAAACTGAGGGTGTTTATAGATGAAATCTTTCTAGAGGCTGGCTTATGTCACAGCATGAGGGAATGGAAGACTCCAGTGAAGGGTCAGAGGGCTGCTAGAATTGCTTTTGTCTCCGGCAGATGCTACCCAGTGGCCTCTAGACCTTTTTTCTGAATGCAGGTTGACTGTGTGTACACTTGTGATCTTTTCCAAAACCTAGTGAGCTGCCTGTGGCACTATTTGAAGGCGACATAGTCACTAGACTCACTATTGACGCAATGTCTGGCCAAAAAAAGGCACGTTTTGCAATTGAAAACTTTCTTGCCTCCAGGAAATCAAGCGTCTAGACAATAAGAAAAAGAGGAAATATTGAATAATGGCAAAAAAGGCTATGTGTTGTGTGCAAAATTAAGGAGAATATATATTTCAGAATCTAAACATCATGAATATATATTATATTTTTGAATAGTATTGAATATTTATTTATATGTGCTGTACATATTTATAATCATAAATTGTATCATATATATATATATATATATATATTTAATATATAAATATAACATTTTCTTTACATGCATACTGTATGTGCATATGTACATAATAACATACAGTACACACACATACTGTATTTTATGTAAACAAAAACTAATATCTTGGATGTGATTAACCACAATCAATTGTTTGACAGTGCTAATAAATATATGAGAGAGAGGGATGTATATAATATGTATCTTAATAAGATATTAGAATATAAAATATATAATAAATTTACTTGTACTGTAAAACACAACAAAAATGTATGTAACAAAAAAACTGTATGTAATGGAACATGGTGTACGTGGAACAAACATTTGTCACTTCTTTCATGAAATTTTAATAACTACTGTCTGTCAGGAACCAGAGAGGTGAGGAGGCATGGGTTAAGTTCCTCTTTCGAGTTGGAACCAAGCATGCCATTCCCAGCGGATGAGTCCTGCTTTCTCGTTCCCATCATGCCGGTGGACTCGCTTGACTGTCTTGGATGCCCGGGGGTCTCTTTACCTTTGAATAATGAAGAGGGCATGTGCTGCACCCAGCCTCTAACACTAGCACACTGTGCTGCTACATTACTTCTGCTGCATATCGAAGAGGTCAGGGCTATTTATCAAACCTCAGCTACCAAACTCCACAAAGAGGTGTTAATTTCACTCACTGATTCACTCACCCTTGCATTTGGAGATAGATTTAGGATGTGTGAAACGATCCTTTAGCTTGTAAATACAGGAAGCCATGAAACGGATCAGGTAAATCTTTTTTCGAGGTTTCCACTCTAGTAGACTACACTTCAATTAATTACCTGGAAGCTAGTGCTGACATTTGAAACCTCTAAAACAAACACGTCCCTACCCCAAAAGGGTCTTGCCCCACATTTTTGTAGCACTGTCCCACCAGTGTTGTGCAAGTTACTTCTGTAATACATTATATATTACGTGTTACTGTTATTTAAAAGTAATTCCTTACATTACAATATTACTGATTCAAAATTGAAATGCGTTACATGACTCCTGTATAACTTTTGAGTTACTTTCACCAAAATAACTACAGAGAACGCGCCGTCAGCGCAGCTGAAGAGTTCTGCATTCAAATACACGCAATAGACTAAAGCTCGTCACAGCATCAGCAAAAGTAGACTAATTACCAGGAATATGTCAGAGGAAAATAGTAGGAAGATATTTAAATTATTTAGTGTTTTTTGAGTCCATGTCACAAAGATACATTTCCTGACTCGCCATCTCATCTGATGCACCTTAAGTCATCATTATGGATTAAAATTATAATGAAAGAGTTTTGGTTTTTGATTCTTTTTTGTACATGTCTATGGTCTATACGGGACACGTGTGGGGCGACAAAGTACTATAGCCATTATAATCAGTGATGCTGTCTACACCAGACGCGAGTGGTGCAACAAATCCCAGACAGAAAACTGCTGCCACATTCTATAACGTGCTAACAGTAATTTCAAATGATTTTCAATGGTCACTTTATCACGTCCAGCATAGGCAGACTTTATCTGTCATGGAGCGTCTTCGCTTATCCAGAATAACCAAAGCAATCTCTGTGTCTGATCACAGGCCTTCTGCTCCTTGAGTTCTCTCCAGTGCTGGAAAATTGATCCAATATTTACATGGGCCCTACTTCTTCTCTTATCTTTCCACAGACATTTTCCTCTTTTGTTTTTTATCTTTATGTCGCATTGCTCGGCTGTTCACTGGACACTGGACATGTGTTTCCATACCCTGCCTTTAAAATTCTGTGAATAACTGTATTCACAGTTTGACCTGTTGGTCAAACCTTACATTTAATGTAAGAACACAATACTACTGGCATTTTTAATGTTTTAGGGGGAAAAAAACAATCAAGTCATCGTAAATTTGACAAATTCATGTTGTGACACGTCACTGACATATAATAACTATAGATATAGATATGTTTTTATAAATAACTATAGTCATAGATATGTACTAGTGTCACGGTCAGCTGGATGTGTCAGTCCAGCTTCAGACGGCACTCCAACCTTGTACTCGTTTTGTGTGTTTCATGTCTTTTTCCTCCATGGACTAATCATCTATCAACTCCCGTCTCCGCCCACCTTATGTGCTGTCTTGGTTACTGATATGTTCTCCACCCACCTCATGTGTTCCCATAGTAACTGATATGTTCTCTGCCCGTCTGTGTCCTTCCCTCCTGTATACTGTAAATACCCCAGAATTCCCTGTGTTCCCTGCTCACCATTGTGTATGACTTGTCCTACCTCTGTAAGCGGTTTTCCCTGTGTTATCCATTGTCTCTGTTCCATTGTTTGATTCCTCGTTGCCGACCTCGCCTGTTCTTCGACTTACCCTTTTGCCTTAGCCTTTACTGGACTCTGTTTACCGATCGCCCGACCTCACGCCTGCTCTTTGGTTTCGTTGTTTGCCTCTGCCTCCGTCATTGTTGTCTGCCGATATCGACCTTGCCTACCTGTACTGTGTTTAAGCCTGTACATTAAAATACCCTGCAAATGGATTCGACTGTCTCTTCCTTTATTCGTGACAACTAGGGGATTTATGTGATATCTTAGTTGTTACATTAGTGCCTGCATTATTTGGTAACACATGAATTATCATGTACTAATAAATGAATTAACAATTATAAATGATGAGTTAAGACATCTATTAATCAAGAACTAACTTAACTACGACATGAATTACTGCATAAATAACGCCACCTTAATTACATGTTAGTTACTGCATGATAGGTAATGTTTTAATTAACAATTTGTGGTAAACTAAATAAAACATGCTTTAATGGCACAAAAGTGTTTTTAGATCTGCCACCTGCAGCTGTCACAAACATCAGTAAATGCCTGAAAAATTCTTGAAATATTTACATTTAACCTAACTCATCCAACAAACAATAATGCATTCATAATTAAAAAATTTTACTGTAAAAATGAATCTTATCCTATTTTAAACGATTTCACTGCTGCCGTCCTACTATAATGTTTTAACTATTATTAAGCTGACACAATTTTTCAAATTAAAATCATAGTGAAGATGATTATCGCTTTGGTTATTTTATAGATTAGTTTACTGTCGTTATATCATAATAATGCACTGAAGTCAGATGTTTCTGTGCTCTTGCTCTTCTTTTGGGCCACTATTGCCTCTTCAAAATGTCAACTTTCCTCATACCGTTAAGTTCCTTCTCCATCCAAATGCAGCCACATGTCCTATGCTCTTCCACTTCTTTACAAACCCGCGAAAAGCACCAAATATCTGATTTAGATGAGCTGAATATGTATATAAAAAATTTGTAATTGATAACTTTTTAAGGATGTTAACAAGTCATGAATTCATGTTACTTTAAACGTAATTAATGAAGAGTTGGTAATAATGTGCCCCCCACCCGTAAAGTCATGTAAAGTAATGATACATTAACAACTCATGAATTCATGATGTGACAGCTGTAGGTGGCAGATCTATAAACAATGTTGTGCCATTAAAGCATGTTTGATTTAGATTACCACAAATTGTTAATTAATGCATTAACTAACATGCAGTAACTAACGTGTAATTGAGGTGAGTAATTCATGCAGTAATTCATGTGAGTCATGTCATAGTTAAGTTAGTTCTTGATTAATAGATGTCTTAACTTATCATTATTTTATAGAAATTGTTAATTCATGTATTAGTAAATGATAATTCATATACTGTTATTGTAAAGTGTTACCCATTATTCCAGCATCATGCATGCTGACAGTGTTTTGTATTTTTGTGTAAGAAACTTGTTTTTGTTGCTTGTGTGTGTATTATAAAGGTGCAAAACAGATATTAGTTCTTTAAAATGTCCAATCACAAGTTAAAAATGGAATAAAACATAACACATTAAAACATGTTTTTATTCTGCTTTGAAAATGCAAAAGTATTTTGGGGGCTTAGCAGATCACACAAAAACTTTTAAAAAATTGTCAAAATGTTTCAAAATAGTTTTCAATTGCAGAGTGTGTTGGGTTTACTCCTGACCTAGCAAAGTGAGGTCAGTGAAACACCTTTATGCAACATTAAAACTGATTTCCAGTGTTTGACATTGGTTTCAAACTTTTTCTGATTATACCTGGCTTTGTTACTTTCTAACAGTTTTAAATTACTAGTACACCAATTTTCTTTCATTTACTCTTTGTAAACCTGCACGACTTCCTTTTCTAGAAAAGACAATCTTTTGGAGATATTTTGAAGAATGTTGGTATTTAATAAGCTGCTTTTAAAAAAATGCTGTAAGAACGCTGTGTATCTCTGACAAATATTGTCCTTTCCTAACAAATCCTTATTTAGTTTCCAGATATTGCATACATCTCAATTTCAACAACACCGACCCTCGTAACTGGCTTTCTTGGGGTCACATTTGGTACATCATCTATTCACTGGCTGCTGAAGCATAGTACATTGCTGCATTATAGCAAGTAACCACCATATGGCACTCTCGGAGCGTCAAACTCTCATAAGGCAATAACATGAACCTGCAGGGCTGCTGTTTCTTGCCTTCACCAACTGCGATCGCTCCAGAAACAGCAAGTGTGCTTTTAATGCCATGCCAAGCAAAAGAAACGCTGCTTATCTCCCCACTGCCATACTAAGAGATCACCATTGTTCACAGACACATCTTTGGCCCATTACGACCTTCCTGCCTGGGTCTTTGCAGCTTCTTTCCCTGCAAGCTGTACCAGACAATCAGAGCACAAGACCTCCCATTGGACAGCTCTGAGCCACCGCGGCTACAGATACAAAGCACTGCGGGAGCAGTCCCCCTAAAAGGCCTCGTCTCCATTCGAGGGGTTCCTATGGACACTACGAGTCTTCACTTCTACTGAACAATCGTTGGATTTCACAGAGCGAGTAAAGCAGCCGCTCTTGTCTTGAGGATTTGGCCGGCTGCTATGTGGTCTCTCTTGTGCTCTGTTAGACTCATTTGTAATGGTGGTGAGAGCTTTTAAATTGGAGTTCTGGTTGGAATGAGAGCTGCTTCTCAGAGGGTTGAACCACTCTGGATTTGTTGGGCCCTCTGCTATCCCAGCAGTTGTTCTTTATGTGATTTAGAAGACCCCCTACCTTGTGAATATGTGCTTCCTGTGGTGACAGGAAGCTGGAAAAAGCACTTTAAGCTGCATTATTTACACACTGCTCAGCTGTTCCGCTGTGGGAATCAAAGGTCCTACGAAAGAGTCTTTTTCTCCAAACTATGAATTCTGGGAAACAAGCTGTGCTAATTGTTTTTTTTTTTACAAGCCCAAATGGATGGTTTGCAAATTATCGAAACTGCAACGATTATGTTTGATTCCATACTAAATGGTTTTATTTGAAATGTTCCTTGTAAATGTTTCTGTGTGCTGACCATAGAGCACCAAGCTGTAATTTTTAAATGGAAGGCACTATAGTAATTGCATTTTAAACTCTTTTTTAAAAGAAGACTGTGTTGGGCAGATTCATTATTCTTTGACAAAAGGAAGCTTTTTAGTGCTAGCGCAACTATATGAGCACAAAAGATGTACATTAATTGCGTGATTGATGCTTTATTTATCTATTTCATGTTGTGGTGAAGTCTCAGTGCAATAGAATAGTAATAAAACTGTAATAAATTACCTATAAAGAAATTTTATATGAATACAATTATTTGATTAATTTGTCAAGTTGAATGAGCTTCTGTAAAAGAGAGTTTCCACCAAAGTACCACACATTTAAAGCTAATACATTTGTAAATACAGAATTCTGACAGAACACGATCAACTCCATTATCATTCTTATTCATAAAATGATAGTAAACTTTTGGGATTTCATTTGTAAATATGCTCAGAGAACTCTATGATTTCATTGTATTTACTCTCAAAGCGATCCTTAAAATAGGCGACCCAGAAACCCTTAAGCGGCATTATCAGATCATAAAACTATATCTAAAGCTCTCAGAGTCAATCCCAAGTACATGAAGGCTTTAAAATAATACGACGTTATCCTCAATTATAGGACCAAGCTCTTTCGTTTAGCCAGGCTATGAAAAGACACTGCGTTAAAATGATTACAGGGCTGTTGTGCTAATAGCTCCACTTCAATTCACTTATATATTTTTTTCCCCTCTTTATGTCCATAAAGCTCTTTTCCTCTTCCTCCTGGCATAAAAACCTCACAAAAAGAAGAGTGTATTAGAAGAACTACATCTGCCATCAACTTTAAAAAGTTGATTCCACTGGTTGTTTCCCCCGCGAGCTGAATTTATTGTGGGTGGCGGAGTTCCCTCACCACCAGCCTTTAGAAATTAATTTAGTGCAGGCAGTACAGGTGTTCCCAATAAAACAACACTGCCCACAGGAGGCACATGAAGAGAGAGCGAGTGTAAGAAATGGAAGCGGGTGTTATATTGGAACAGTGAGTAGAAAGATATGTGACTATTTTTTTTAAGAAACAAAGAAAATCGTTTGACAAGTGCAGTTTACTTTGCTGTTTACGTACTACATACTGAAGCAAAACGTGTCAGTTGGACGTATGAAAAAACTTAGTACATTTATACTGTATGCTTTGTTTATGCCACAAATATTATCTTACTATCCTTATATCATTCTGCTGTAAATAAAACTGATGCTCATCACGTGAATAATAAGCATCAGTTTATGCACCAGACACTTTCTTACTTATCTGCTTCTTATGCTTTAAATACGTTTTCTGCACATTATTATGCAAACTGTATAGTCTGTCTTAGGTTATGTTTATGTATAGTCAGTTATTTATAGTATATGTATAGTTATATTTATAGGTTTAAAAAATTGTTTCTACATCTAGTGTATTTAGGTTCATATTTATGTTAATGTATACACCGTGGTCCGGCGAGACATGACATTGTCCACACATGTAGCAAAATGACAATAAAACTTGACTTGACTTGTGAAGACTTCATTATGACTTGAACTGTACTAAGAATCAGAACAGAGATGTTAGCCCAAATATTAGAATATCTAGAACACAAATTGGCTATGAAAATTAATCCACAATTTAAATTTTTTTTATTTTTGAGACCAAGGCAAAATGTATGCTATTCATTGCATATTGTCTAATAAAAACGGGTCATTAATGACCTGACGTCAGCAAAAGTGTGAAATCTAATTAAAATCTATTTTTAATGTATATGTACCATACATTGCAGCGTAAATAATCGAAATAAACACATTTTGCCTGAAAGTTCTAAGTGAAGGTAAATACAGCTTAATATTGAAAAATGCCATGCGTGTTTGGTCATGCTAACATAATAAATTGTATTTTTGGACAATCTGTTAAATTTAGATATCATTGGATGTTCCCTGTCAAAACAACCAGAAGCTGGACAGAGGCTTGGCATGAAAATAGGAATTTGAAATGTGGTAAGACATTAATCTTGATGATGGATATCCTGCCTGCAGAGAAACCTAGAGAATCCCTAATGATGTTGGGCACAGTTGGAGAGATCTTGCCATCCAGATGATAATTCAGGAGGGAGAAGAATGTTCTTGGCTGAGTCATGTAGCAGCATAAGGGCAGTTTTGACAAGTTTGACCTTACAATGTGCAACATTCCTTTTTAAAAACTCTTTTAACCGGTCAAAAGAAACTTTAGTAAGGAGTTACTTTACATATATCATGAGCATGAGAGAACAAACAGTGTCTTTAAACATAAAAAAAAGGTGTCACTTAAGTTACTCACAAAAGTCACTTAGGATCTTCTAAACTTCCAGCAAAAGATCAGCAGCTCAAGTTCATATAAATGACACTTGAAGGTTCTCATTTGTTGACTTCAGTGAGGTGAAGGGGGGAAATCCAATTGTATTTAATTTATTTATTAATTTATTTTCCAATGTTAATGTTCAAGAACCATTCATTGTTTAATTAAGTTGTTGTGTATGTGTGTGTGTGTGTGTGTGGACGGGTTTATGTGGTTTAAGAGGACACAAATTTGTGTAATGACATGGGTATGACATGGGTATTACAATATGTAGGTGTTTTATGAGGACATTTTCAGTGTCCCTGTAATTCAAAACGCATACTAAATGGTGTTTTTTTGAAAATCTAAAAATGCATACAGTTTCCTGTAAGGGGTAGGTTTATGTGTAGTGTTGGTGTAGGACAATACCACATACAGTTTGTACAGTATAAAAACCATTACGCCTATGGAAAGTCCTCATAAATCACAAAAACCAACATGTGTGTGTGTGTGCTTGTTTATGCTACATTGTGGGGACTGGCCTGCAGAAAAGAGAAATTAAATAAATGAAAGAAATAATAAATTATGTTTATCTGAAAGTTTGAGAATGCAAACGGGTAGGTTTGAGGTTAGAAGATAAAAAATGAGAAGTTCATTTGCAAACACAAATTTCTTTAACGATTCGCAGAAATTGTGTTTTTTTCCTTGTGCATTCCAATTAATCTCAGTCCTTCTGACTAGTAGGGATGCAACGGTTTTCGGATCTTTATCGAACCGTTCGGTTCACCCTGTTCGGTTCTGTACACCCACATAAACCGCGATATTTCGGTAGCCTATTTGAGGCATTAAACTTTCATTTTAATTAAAATGGGCATTTTCTGTGACTAAAGCGTATAGACAATCAGGCGATGGTCATTTTGAACAAATCTTTAATGTGAAAAACGAATCATCTCATGGGAGTGATTTATTCAGTCGCGCACGGTTCAGGCTGCATAGGTTAAGCTCACGTGATGAACGAATGACTCAAACCCGAAGCCTCGAGAGACGAACGAATCAATTCTGTTGCTGGCTCAGGCTGCATAAGTTAACATTTCAGCAGCAAAATTATTCCAGAACTTTACGACGCGAGTAAGAGTGAAGCTGAAATAGACTTGAGACAAGCCCCACCTGTTTATGTTTACATTTTAAATGACTTGTTATAATAAGTCAAGACAGGCATTCCTGAAGTGTGTGCGTCACACAATTATCCTGACTGGATGGTGCACTTTTACCATGTTTACATTTGAGATT
>JAUCNO010002362.1:0-12413 GCA_032353835.1 Enteromius viviparus
TATTCAGTATTTGAGGCCTGAGCTAGCGTGATTGAGGCGCTGAGAAAGGGAGAAAGTGAAGTTTACAGGTTATACATTACATTTATCCTGAAACACTTTGGCAAAACCTGTTCAGCAACTTTTATCTGCGCTCTCCGTGTTAACGAGCAGAGATTCACACTTTCATTAAACCCCCCACAACAGAGTCCGTTCTGCAAGACAGCACTCTTTATTCATCTCACTTCACACTAATATTAATAATAAAAGAGACGGGTTTCTGCAAGAGAGACAAAAACTACACTGGGGTCAAGTTGATTTTATTTTCGGTATTCGTGACACATTCAGCGAAAAACGCCAATAACATTAAAACGACTTGGCCTAAAAAAGTCTAAAGGGGTGACCCCCAAAAGGGCAAAGCTGATCATGTTTCACAGCCTTTGTTTGCATTATTTTCGCTCTATATAATGAGCACTGCCCCGTACAAGCCGCCGCAATGTGCATGAAGCCGGGAGAGCTCGCTCTTAGTGGGGAAAGTAGTTTTCTACGTTTTTGCTGTAGCTTCTTTGTTTTAGCCTTTTATGCATGTTGTCCACATTTGTGGATAGTTATTTATCTCCATTTTGACCATTGGTCTCAAACTCAATTCCTGGAGGGCCACAGCTTTGCAGAGTTTTGCTCCGACCCTAATCAAACACACCTGATCCAGCTCATCAAGGTCTTTAGGATTTGGAGCTGGTTGGAGCTAAACTGTGCATAGCTTTGGCCCTCCAGGAATTGAGTTTGAGACCAATGATTTAGACTAGTAACACGCTAGTATACCTGTTTGGCATTCACAATGCAAATTTGTCTTTATATGTATGTGTAAAATGTAATAATAATAATACATTTTATGTTGATCAATTTGTTATAATACAATATAATATAATTAATGAAGTAAAAAAGAAAAAGGTTTTGAAGAATAAAAAAACTTTTACTCAAAATTGTTGTAAAATACTAGCGTCTAAATGTTAAATAACTGTTCACAAATGGTGACAACATACATAAAAGGCTAAAACAAAGAAGCTATAACAAAAACACCGCTCACTGAGCTACAGCAAAAAAAACGAAGAAAACTTGCACTTTTCCCATGGCCCCTTACTGAACGCTCCGCTGAGAGTGAGCTCTCCCGGCTTTATGTGTCAGGAATACAATACCAATTTAACGCAGGTAAAACTACAGCTCATTTTTATTTTACAGCTGTATATATTGACTGAACAGACAATATATTAGTGAAGTGACTTGTGTCCAGGTATTGTGACCCCTACTAGGAATTTGTGCTCTGCATTTAACCCATCCAACGTGCACACACACACACACACACACTCACACAGCAGTGAGAAGTGATCAACCACGCACACACCGTGAACACGTATATGAAGCTGCTGTTTTGTTTTGTTTTTTTCATTTGTTTTGTTAATTTATAATTTTGATAGAAAAATATATTTGAAATATGAGCCTATGCATTTCATGCACGGGACGAGGCCAAATCACTTGATTTTTCTCTTATGGAAACTGTTGTCTAGACCAGCATTACTCAAAGTGTGGTCCGCGGACCACTAGTGGTCCGTGAGCGACCTCAAGTGGTCCGTGAAGTGATAGGCTATCATCTCTAAAAAAAATACCTAACCTAACATTGACTGGAGGGTAAAGCGAATTTATTCTCGGAACAAAAATGTATAGGCTACATTTTATTTAAAAAAAAATGAATAAAAATAAATGTAGGCTAAAAAACATAAATCTGTGAATGAGCAGTGCCTAAATTGTTGCCTATCAACCCCGCCAATTTCGTCTCCTAAACAACATCCGCTGTCAGGTCAGTAGCCGATACGTGAAAAGAAGCAAAAGAGAAGTAAAAGCGTTGAACTTAAACAAAAAATATATATAGATAGTATGAAACAAGGATGGATAGATGGCTGAAGACGGGATCAGTTAAAAGAAAGGCAAATTACAAAGATACCGACGGCGACGTGCATAGAAAGGAGTCGGGAGCTAGCGAGGAGTCTCACTCACAACCATGCTCGCAACAAGAGGTAGACCTAGCTCCACCAAAAAAAATTCAACATGCTGGAAAATCATCTACAAAAGTTAAAAGGAAATACCACGATGAATACTTAAAATTCGGATTTTTTTGGACTGGAGATTCCGAGGATCCGAATCCACACTGTGTCCTGTGCTACGATATATTGGCCAATGAGGCAATGAAACCAGCTAAACTTAAGCGGCACTTAGACACAAAGCACAAAGATTACATTAGCAAACCCTTGGCATTTTTCGAGAGGAAATGCGAGGAACTAAAGTTTCACATGCAAAAGGACGCCGCCCAGTACTTTGTCCCTGGAGTAAATGCAAAGGCTACAGAAGCCTCCTTTAAGGTCTCTCAATTGATCGCAAAAACTGGAAAACCTTACACAATAGGCGAGACTTTAGTTAAACCGTCAGCGAAAATAATGGCAAATATAATGCTTGGAGAAAATGCAAGTAATGAACTTGATAAAATACCTCTGTCCAATGACACTGTCCAGCGGCGCATAATAGCCATGGCCGAAAATGTCAAAAATCACCTGATAACACGCCTCCAGAAGAGCTCGATTTTTTCATTACAGCTGGACGAGTCCACGGACATTGGCAATGAGGCAAACCTTTTATGCTACGTGAGATATATATATGATGGAGCTGTACATGATGATTTTCTTTTTTGTCATTCTCTCCCGACAAACACGACAGGAGAGGCAATTTTTGATTCTCTAAATACCTTCATTGGCCAGAGTGGCCTTGACTGGAACAGGTGTGTCGGTATTTGCACTGACGGTGCAACTGCGATGACCGCAAAACATAAAGGCCTGGTTAAGCGCGTAGGCGCAGTAGCACCATTTGCCGCAGCAACGCACTGTTGTATCCACCGAGAGCAGCTGGCAGTGAAGAAAATGCCACAATGTCTTAAAACGGTCTTGGATGAGGCTGTTAAAATTGTAAATTTGATTAAGGGCAAATCACTCAACACACGCCTTTTTAAAGTTCTGTGCGATGAAATGGGCAGCGAACACACGAAACTCCTGTTCCACACAGAGGTTCGTTGGCTGTCACGTGGTAAAGTTCTGACCCGTCTATTTGAGCTGCGCGACGAGATTAAGCTATTCATGCATCAGAGTGATGAACTCTATGAAAGAATACATGACTTCCAATGGCTTGCAACATTGTCATACCTTGCTGATATTTTCAGCTTCCTCAACACATTGAATTTAGCACTTCAAGGGGAAACAGTCACAATCTTTACTGTGCAGGACAAAATTAAAGCTGCACGCATTAAGATGGAATTGTGGTGCACTCGCCTCGATCGCTTAGAATTCGACAATTTCCCTACTTTGGCCGACTTTTTGCTCACAGCTGACGAGGTCCTGGACAATGACACAATCGCAGATTTTAAGGAACACCTGCGTGGCCTTATCACGCATTTGGGAAGATACTTCCCGGAATTGGACTCGGATTTCGAGTGGATCAGAAATCCTTTCGGAGACAAACCCCACATTGAGATTGTCAGTTCAAAGTTATCAGCAAGAGAGGCAGACAGCCTTGTGGACATTGCGTCTGATGGATCACTTAAGATGGCATTTCGAGAGAAATCCTTGACAGACTTCTGGATCCACATCCAGCCTGAGTACCCCGAACTAGCGCAGTCTGCTTTGAAAATTCTAATGCCGTTTACAACCACCTACAAGTGTGAAGTTGGATTTTCAGCACTTGTTAGTTTGAAAACAAAGCAGCGCAACCAGATCAAGGTGGCCCCCAGTTTGAGATTAAAACTTTCCAGTTTGGAACCAGACATACAGTCAGTGATGCAAAATATGCATCAGCACCATTCCTCCCATTAAAAGAGGGGAAGTTCATTGTCAAACGACCAGATGCAGTCTATCTGCATTTAAATAACAGTGTTTTGATAGATTTTGTTGAGGCTGCTTTTCACCAGAGCCAAATAGTTTATTTTGAATGTGTGAAAATTGAAAACAAAATTTCTTATTTCATATAACTATTGTTAACCATTGTTATATGTTTTGTACAATAAAAGGTTAAAAATATGTGTGCCTTTTTTTTTTTTTTTTTTTTTTGGCGTGGGACGGGGGTGGTTGGATGTGGTCCCTGATTTTTTTTTTGTTGAGAAAGTGGTCCTTGGTCGGAAAAAGTTTGAGTAACACTGAACTAGAGGATGGCATTCGCCGCGGAGCTTTCTGCTCTTGTTCGCCGAGACCCGCCGTTCGAGGACTTTGTCTGTGAGCATTATCAGCTGGCTGAACGGTCGCGTCTCGGCGATTCTGTTCTCGCAGCAGTGTTTTTTAACGCCGCTCAGAGACGGACTGCAGTAGAACTGCCGGATGTCCGAGACTTGCCGTGAGGGTCGGCAGTCTTTCTTTGTCTGGTGATGGTGCGCTCCCGGAGCGGGATGTCACCGCGCACGCCAGAGAAGCCCGTCCAAAGCACGCCGCCAGTCACGAGTGCACACATCCTCGCAAGCTCCTGTCCTACTCTGTGGCTCCCCGTGGAACAGAGGGCGGAGCCTGAACCTTCTGCGCTACAAGAGCACCCCCCCAGAGTCTTTTGCACTACAAGAGCGCCCCCCTGTGTCTTTTGTGCTACAAGAGCGCCCCCGGGAGTCTATTTCGCTACAAGAGCGCCCCCCTAAGTCTTTTGCGCTACAAGAGCGCTCTCCAGAGCCTGTAGCAGAGGACCTGCTGCTATGGCCTGACCCACCTGAACTTGTAGCAGAGGACCGGCTGCTATGGCCCGAACCCTCTGAGCCTGCGGCGGAGGACCTGCTGCTATGGCCCGACTCTCCAGAGCCTGCGGCGGAGGACCTGCTGCTATGGCCCGACCCTCCAGAGCCTGCGGTGGAAGACCTGCTGCTATGGCCTGATTCTCCAGAGTCTGCCGCGCATCCCGTGCGCCCCCCCCAGAGTCTGCCGCGCCAGGTGTGGACTCTGGAAAGGGTGGGCGGGACAGGGACGTGGATGGGGACTGTTCTTGGGCTTCCACAGCTGGTTCCCCTGGCCCCTGACCCATGGCCTCTAAAGACTCCTCAATTGCCATGGCCAACTAAGGCGCCGGACTTAGCACCTCTTAGAGACTTTTGATCCGCCCTGGAGTTCTTCACTAGGGTGCCCACTAGGTCTCTAGGGCGCCCACCCCTCCCTCCCCTGTGATAGTCCTTAATGTTTTCATGTTTTTAATGTTACCCTCGGCGCAGGTGCGCCTTTCCGGGAGGGGGGTATTATGTCATGTTCCATGTCGGTCTGGTCTCGTGTCTCCCCCTGTTTTTGTACGTTTTGGTTTAACCCTCATTATGTTTAGATTATTTCAGTGGTGTCACCTGTTTCGCTCAGCTGCCCTCACTTTTGTCTTTAATTTTGTCTGTGTATTTAAGCCGTTGTTTTTTGAGTTCTCGTCATGGTCTGTTAATGTCTTCCTGTCCTGCACGCTGGTTTGATTTTGAGTTGCTGCCTCGTCAGCTTTTGTTTTTGTATCACCGTATTAAAAGAAGTTTATTGAAATTTCCGTGTCCGCAATTCCCTATCGTGCTGAGGGGCTCCAGCTTCTCACAAACTCAGCAAGCCCACCTCATGACAGAACAGACCATCAACTAGAGGATGGCATTCGCCGCGGTGCTTTCTGCTCTTGTTCGCCGAGACCCGCCGTTCGAGGACTTTGTCTGTGAGTACTACCAGCTGGCTGAACGGTCTGGTCTCGGCGATTCTGTTCTCGCGGCAGTGTTTTTTAACGCCGCTCAGAGGCGGACTGCAGAGGAACTGCCGGATGTCTGAGACTTGCCATGGAGGTCGGCAGTCTTTCTTTGTCTGGTGACGGTGCACTCCCGGAGCGGGATGTCACCGCGCACACCAGAGAAGCCCATCGAAAGCACGCGCCAGTCACGAGTGCACACATCCTCGCAAGCTTCTGTCCTACTCGGTGGCTCTCCGTGGAACAAGAGCGCCCCCCGGAGTCTTTTGCGCTACAAGAACGCCCCCCCAGAGTCCATTCCGCCTCAAGAGCGCCCCCCAGAGTCTTGTGCGCTACAAGAGCGCTCTCCAGAGCCTGTAGCAGAGGACCTGCTGCTATGGCCCGACCCTCCTGAACCTGCGGCAGAGGACCTGCTGCTATGGCCCGACCCTCCTGAACCTGCGGTGGAGGACCTGCTGCTATGGCCCGACCCTCCAGAGCCTGCGGCGGAGGACCTGTTGCTATGGCCTGACCCTCCAGAGCCTGCGGCGGAGGACATGCTGCTATGGCCTGATTCCCCAGAGTCTGTCGCGCTGCAAGAGCGCCCCTTGAGTCTGCCAGGACAGGGGCGTGGATGGGGACTGTTCTTGGGCTTTCACAGCTGGTTCCTGAACCACCATGGCCAGCGAAAGCCGCTGATCCATGGCCTCTAAAGACTCCTCAATTGCCATGGCCAGCTAAGGCGCCAGACTTAGCACCTTTTAGAGACTTTTGATTCGCCCTGTTCTTCACTAGGGTGCTCTTTTTCATGTCTCCAGGGCACCCACCACTCCCTCCCCTGTGATAGTCCTTAATGTTTTCATGTCTTTGATGTTACCTGCATTCTGGTTTGATTTTGAGTTGCCGCCTTGTCAGCTTTTATTTTGTTTTTGTATCACCGTATTAAAAGAAGTTTATTGAAATTTCCGTGTCCGCAATTCCCTGTCGTGCTGAGAGGCACCGGCTTCTCACAAACTCAGCAAGCCCACCTCATGACAAAGAGTAAGATTTGGGAGCTCTTTAACATAATTACAACTAACTACCTTTTACAGTGTACAGCACTGTGAACAGCTAGCTTCTTTGGCAATGCATGTTTGTGTTTGATGAATGATTGTTTTCAGGACAACTGTCAGCAGTTAAAGTCAGCAGTCTTCCCCATGATTGTGTAGCCTAGTGAACCAAACTGAGAGACCATTTTGAAAGCTCAGGAAACCTTTGCAGGTGTTTTGAGTTAATTAGCTGATTGGTATGTCACAATATTGCTGAAACCCTCCCAAACAACGTGGTGATGTAGGTGCTTTTTAACAGTTTTTAAGGTTTTTGCAATTTTTGCAATTCTCCAGATGTGGTTCTTGGAGAGTCTTTAGCCACTCAAAGTCACCTTCTCACTATGCGTTAGGATGATATACAGTAGTCAACATTTGAAAAAATCAAAGTTGCCTTAAGACAAGAGCACATTTTTTTTATGCTTTAGAAGAACTTTGACTAATGTAATGATCCACTTCAAATGTTACTGTAGACACAGGTCCATTTCAGGCATTTTATGTGGATTGGAAATTCGTAATTATTGCCCTGGTGGAGGAAAGTGGCTCTAGCTCTTTTCTAATTTGTGAAGCTCAATTATCTTTTGCTGCACTTCAGAAATATATTATTTGGTTTTTCTAATTGGATGGATTATTAAGGAAATTTAGGCTTTGTTTTCCCTCTTGTTTTTTTTTTATTCTGTGAAACACAAAGCCATGCCTGACAAATAATTGTGTCCAGTGTGTATTTGAGAAAAAAAAAACATTTACTTTATAATGATTATTATAATGATTTTTTTTAAAAATGCAGATTCATTTTCACAGCCTTCACTGATCATATTTAGCAAGGTTGTCGATATTTTTGGCCATGACTGTATGTAAATGCATATATACTGTAAATGTTTACTACTATTTAAATCCAGGAGAAACTGACCTGTCATCAAAAACAAATACTGGTATTGTTCTGCTGTCACAATGGTCTGTATTCACAAACACCTATTTATTATAAACAAATGGATGCTGCAACTACGGAGCAAGAAAGCCGACCTTCTTATTTTGCGATATTTGCAAAGAGTGGAGTGCCAGCACACTGGGCACATGCAGAAGGCTGATAAAGTTGTTATTGGCAAATGTCCTTGGTGCTGGTGGAGCAGTGCTCAGTAATCCTTCTGTTGTCTCAGCACTCCTCCATTAGTCTCCCTAAACTCCACGACTCACTGTTACAATAAGAAGCTGCTCCTCTGCTGATAATGCCGCCTCCATTCACCCTCAGATCTGTTCATTGGCAAATTGACTCCAATTATCTTGGCTGCGGACAGTTATTGCCATATTTTATTTGCAAGTCTCAAAAAAGAGGTGTGCTTCACTGTGTGCACCCCTGCAAATTCTAATATCTGCTTAATAGTGTAATATTTGCTGAATTAATTAAATGTTATAAAGAATAAATAAAAATATACATATTTTGTAAAAATATGTGACCCTGGACAACAAAACCAGTCATAAGTGTTAATTTTCTGAAATTAAGATTTATATATGATCTGAAAGCTGAATAAATAAGCTTCCCATCGATGTATGGTTTGTTAGGATAGGGTAATATTTGGCCGAGATATAAATGATTATATGAAATTCTGCAATCTGAGTGTACAGAAAATTCTAAATGATGAAAAAATCACTTTTATAGTTGTTCATATGATGATCTTATTGTAACATTCTTCGTTTGTTTTGTTCTTAGTTTCTATGTGTTTTTGCACTTGTGTTTGGTTCTGTCTTTGTGTTTATCATGTGATGTGCTCTGTGACCTAGTTTGTGTTAATCATGTATTTAGTTCAGGTGTGTCTCCCTTGTTAATGTTCATGTCTCCCTTACTTAAGTTTCCCTTTGTCATTCATTTGGTGTCCGTCAATAAGTTTGTTACGTTGCATGTGGTCTTGTGAATACTCTGTTTGTTTGTAAGTTAATGGATACTACTCCACGTTTTTGTTTCTCATTAAAAGACTTTATTTTACGTTTGCCTCAGTGATCTGCTTCGTCTCCGCAAGACAGTGTTACACTTATCAATGCATATTACTAATCAAAAATTAAGTTTAAATATATTTTATAATAAAAAAGATCAAATCTATAATTTTATAAACAATGTATTTTTAGCTATTGCTACAAATATACCCCAGGGACTTAAGACTGGTTTTGTGGTCCAGGGTCACATACACGCTACAGCTTAAAAGTTTAGTTTAGTTTGATGTGTCACTTACCTAATTTTTCCTTATGCTCTAGAAGACTCGCCCTGACCGAGAAGCCTGGGAAAGCGCCTAAAAGCACAGGAGCATTGTCATTGTCAGGCATCGGCTTTATAGAGACCTTGAGGCCCGCCGGCAGGCTATTGAGGAGGAAGTCCAGAAGATGCTTAAGCTGGGAGTGATTGAACCACCACGCAGTCAATGGTCCAGCCCCATTGTCCTGGTCCCGAAGCCAGATGGTACTCTCCGCTTCTGCAATGACTACCGATGCCTGAACGAGGTCTCCCAGTTCGATGGCTACCACATGCCCCGGGTGGACGAGCTGCTGAAATCGTTGGGACGGGCCCAGTCACCTTGGATCTCACCAAGGGGTCCTGGCAAGTTCCCCTATCAGACGCTGGTCGCACCAAGACAGCCTACTCCACACCGTCAGGCCACTGCCTATACCGGGTCCTTCCTTTTGGCCTTCACAGAGCACCTGCCATGTCCCAGCGGCTGCCAACATCCTCCTTCGCCCTCACCAGAGCTATGCGGCCGCATATACAGTACAGGCCAAAGGTGTTTAGCACTTGTTGGCCCCTTTGCCTTCACTCTGCGGTCCAGCTCACCCTAAACCATCTCAATTTGGTTCTGTTCCGTTGACTGTGGAGGCCAGGTCATCTGCCGCAGCACTCCATCACTCTCCTTCTTGGTCAAATAGCAGTGAGATGTGAATAACCACACACACACCACGAACACACACCCGGAGCAGTGGGCAGCCATTGCTGGAGCACCCAGGGAGCATTTGGGGGAACGGTCCTTTGCTGTGGTCTCACCACAGTCACCTCAGTATTGAAGGTGGAGAGAGCGCTGGTTATTCACTTCCCCCGTCTACAATCCCTGCCAGACCTTGGACTCAAACCAGCAACCTATCCATTAGGCCATGACTGCCCCCTGGATATATATGAAGAGTTCAGATGCAAAATAGCCAATAGCCATCTAGGTCAAAAATGAGATAATGATGCTAAGTGAATGCCCTTTACACAAAAAAAAATATATATATTAATTGGATAAACTTAATTTAATTAAAGGCAGGATTTCCATCCAATAAATATATGTAGCCCCAACTCAAAATAAATTAATGCAATGAAATTTAATTGAGTTGGGTCAACTCAATTTGATCAAATATAGTTTTATGAAAATTATACATTTTATGCTTGTTGAACTCAAACTAAAACATTTAACCAAAAAATAAATTAATAGGAAGACATCCTTCTACACTGAAATAAATAAATAAATAAATGTTGAATTTACTTAACTTTACGCATTTGCCAACTTATTATGCATAACATAAGATGATTTTGATACATGGCAATACATCCTTGGAAAGCCCAAAGTATTGTTATTATTATTAAAACTTTGAGCATGTTAACAGGTCCCTAAGCATATGCTCTACACTTCACCACAATGGTAACCCCCGCAAACACTAATGTAACGAACTGGACGGAGTCAGGTGAGTAAAATGATAACAAATGAAGTTTATTTATAGGAAAGAGAACAAATTTGAGCAAACTTAAATTCATCCAATAACTGGGTATTAAATAAGGAACTGAAAAGTCTTTTGGTAATCCAAAGGAAGATGGGGACAGTTTCACACAACCACACACCACAGATGCCGCTGATGACGAAGGAGAGGCACACTGGAGACGAGATGGAGCAACGGAGACACACTGGAACGAAGGAGACACAGACTGGCGATTCACGGGGACTTCTGGAACAACAGGTAAGTAAACATAAGTCAGAGAGCAGGTATTGTGTCCACATTCGATAGACGAGCTTGGACGAAGAGCTTGGGGGTGTCAAGCACATCATCTCTGGGAACCCAGGATCTTTCTTCGGGACCATATCCTTCCCAGTCGATTAGATATTGTAGCTGACCACCACGACGTAACCTACGGTAGGTAACCTGGTTTTGACCTACTTGGTAATTGGGAGCGTTGGATCTCCGCAGGTCAGCGTTGGTTTGATGCCTACGCACTGCCCTCTGTAGATGGTGATGAGCCTCGTCCCAGACCCTCTCGCTCTCCCGGAACCAGTAATCGACCGCAAGAACATCGGAAGGTTCGCCTGACCATGGGAAGAGAGGGGGCTGGAAACCGAGCATGCACTGAAAGGGAGTGAGTCCGGTGGAGGCTTGTCGGAGTGAGTTTTGTGCATACTCGGCCCAGCCGAGTTACTGGTTCCAGGAGTCCTGGTGGTCATTACAGAAGGTACGGAGGAACCGCCCCACCTCCTGGATCTTCCTCACAGTCTGTCCGTTGGCTTGTGGATGGTAGCCGGAGGATAGACTGACGGTCACACCTAGGAGTCTAAAGAAGGAATGCCATACTCGTGATATAAACTAAAGTCCTCTGTCCGAGACAATGTCTTCTGGGAGACCGTAGACTCTGAACACCTTGTGAAATAGTTGTTGTGCAGTTTCCCAGGCCGTAGGTAAACCTTTTAGGGGCAGAAAATGGCAAAGCTTAGAAAACCGATCTACAATCACCAATATGCAGGTGTTACCTTCTGAAGCAGGTAAGTCTGTGATGAAGTCTACTCCTAGGTGTGACCAGGGGCGATTAGGTATCGGGAGGGGTAGAAGCTTTCCTGCAGGCAGTTGTCTAGGCGTTCTTGACATGGCACACTCCTGACACCCTCTCACGTACCGTCTCACATCGGTATCCATGTGGGGCCACCAGAATTGATCTTGCAGTAGCGAGAGGGTTCTGTTGGCCCCTGGATGTCCAGTGCCCAGTGACGTGTGAGGCGTGTGGATGAGTTGAAGGCGTTCTGCTGCAGGAACGAATCTGCAGTTAGGAGGGCAACCCGGCAGAGGAACTGGTGCAGGATCTGGGGTTTACCCATTGGATGGGACTGATGAACATTTCTTGTGGTAGAATGGGCTCTATGAGATCTGGCTCTTGATCAGGAGTATGGAGTCGAGAGAGTGCATCAGCACGGACATTCTTGGGACCGGGTCTGTATGATATCGTAAACTGGAAACAAGTGAAGAATAGAGCCCACCTGGCTTGACGGGGGTTCAAGTTTGTGGCATCACAGAGGTATTGGAGATTCTTATGATGCAGTGGATGGCCAGTCCTTAGGTAAGCACCAACTTATTGTTAGGTTCCTTAGAGGTGCGTGTCAGGTTAATCCCCGGAGACCGCCCTCGGTACCCTCTTGGGAGCTTGTCGTCACCCTAACTGGCCTGCGGAAAGCTCCTTTTGAGCCCTTAGCAACAATCGAGATAAAATACCTGTCATTAAAACACAAGGAGTGTTGCCTCCACCTTTACATTGGTGCACGGTGCCTCATTAGCAGATATCTGTAGAGCTGCGGGCTGGGCAACACCTAACACCTTCGCCAGGTTCTA
>JAUCNO010002363.1:0-12405 GCA_032353835.1 Enteromius viviparus
CCACAGTCAAATCTCTAACATTACATGATATTATATTATTATTCACACCAGCAGTGTTTGCAAATTAAAAATGACATTTTAAAACCAGATATATATTAATTACTCAAGGCAAAAGACTAACGGGATCATGTCACATCAGTTGGAAAGGACTAATATGATCTGCCTTTAAATAAACAACACCCACCCAACTTTGGCCTGTCTTCTTAAAATATGGGTTGTTTGCTTTGCCCCTTCCAGCTCCCATAATGCTGTGTTGTTTTTAGACCAAATCACTTCCAGCGATCGTTTACATGCATTACCCCCTTCACTCCAAGTACTCCCGCCCTCTCCAGGCAGAAAGTCTGTCTTTATCCTCTGAGGAACACCACTGCCGTCTGGGGAAATTTCAGACTTTGTGAAAAAGCTTGAGGAGGAGAGGCTGTATGTAAAAGACTTTGGGTGAAACCGAAGCTTATAACTAACAGAATAAGTTTAAAAGGGTTTGATGGAAAGGAATCGGCAGTATATAGTAAATCAGATGATAGCTCCAAATAGAGTCCAAGTAAAAATGTGTGTTTGTGTTATTTCTTGCAGTGAATCATTCATCCCAAGTGATGCTGGCATCCTTTCTGGGAAAACTGAAAAGAGTTTCAGCAGGTTTCTGCAAACAATTGTTACCAGTGCATAAAACCAATTTTTTCCATGTAGGTTCATTTGTCTAATCATTTAATCTAAACCAAATCATTTGAGATGGAGATACAGTTTATCCCTCTACCATCTTATGAAACTCAGCTGTTTGCCCTTTCCACTCAAAGGTCACAGACATAGTGCACTTGGTGATAATCTGAAGATCAGAGGCTAGATGCAAGCTGAAAAAAGATCCCCGTGTCTGGCCCCAGTGCCCCCTTGAGAATTAACACTGAGGTGAGATCCTGTTAAAAAAAAAAAAAAACACCTGGAAACCTCTAAACAAGAAAGTGTCTGTCTTACCAGTCTCTTTCCTTCCTTCCTGCCCAAAAGGAATTATTCTGTTTAAGATGCTGTTATATTTCTCACCCATGTCTTTCCAAATTTAAATTGGTTTATTTCATGAAACACAAAATGAGAAAAGAAGGTGGTCTTTTCTTTAAATAAAAACAACAAAAAAGCACCATAAAGTATTTTAAAAGTATTTCCATATGAAATGACACAAGAACGACAAAACTAATTGTGAACTATTATTTACTTTTCATTCTTTTAAATGCCCCCTCATTGAAAAAAAACCTCACCCCAAACTTTGAACGGTAGTATCAATCAGTAGTAATCTGCAAACAAATGATGCTTGACTATTTCTCAGAGCTGATTTGAATTATTTAGTCATCTGTTCTATTACTTAAAGCCAACTGGTCTCTATTAGTGAATATATGAAGTCAGCTCCCTTTAAGTAACCACAGGTGTAGTTCATCACATTAACTCTGGACATGTTACATAACGATTGCCAACAGAAAGTATCCAAAGCAAGTAAAATAAATAAACGCCACGTGATTTAACACTTTCTAAGGCAATGGCATTTAAATATTTTGTCCAAATACATTTTGTGGGAACTGTTCTCATCCTGTTTTGCCCTGGCAATGTTTCACTAAAAATAATCTTTGACGCTTTACTGCTTTAAAATAATTCGATTTTACTGTAAAAAAAAAATTATTAATTACCTTGTAATGTGTTTTTTGTCTAATCATAACATTATTTTTCAAGCAAATGCAGCCAAGAATTAAAATAACTTGGCGTTCTTTATGTGCTAAATGAAAGATTGCTCTGTGCTATTCTATAAATAAAAGTGATTCTATTAAAGTCTTTTAAAAGAGCCGTTCCCAGTGTGTTTGGCTCCTGACTTTGCGCAGGGGAACCTAAGCTGGATTTCATTATTGTGTTAACCTGGATCTCTAACACCACACAGACAAAATGAAAACCACACATTTTCAGGTCGCCCAATTCCCTTTGCACTCTCAGTGTATTCTACAGGTATCACTTACAAAGAGCTGTGAAAAAAAACATGGCTTCTTCTGTGGCTCTCCTCCCACTCATATTTATATTCACGCGCGCTCTTTACTTCCAGCGTCTCTTCTCTGACTTCACGACTCCATTCTTTCTCTTAAAGACTAATGTATAATTTAGCAAGCTCTCCCTATTGTTAAATCTATGTTTAACGCATAACACCTATGACTGTCTCATCATTTAAAGGGGCCACTGTATTTTCATTAATAGCCCTACTGAATATTTTGAACAGAGGTCAAATATTTTTTACAGTCCGATGACACAAAGTGAGCCACACCATAAATCAAACTGTAGCATCCAGTCATCACATTAGTGCTTTACTTAAACCCTTAACAGTAGGTATATGGCAACTGAGGCAGATTTGGAAAAAGCTGAATAGAGGGAGCTGTGTTTATTCTCAAAGCTAAGGGTATTGCTGTTGGAGGAGTGCAGCCGCACGCTGGGATGCCGGAGGACTCTTTGACGCAGCACTTTTGAGCCATTCCATGCTAAAGGCAACAAAACTGGCAGACAAAGATGTATGTGTGTGTGTGTGTGATGTAGTAATAACAAAAGTTTGACTAATTCATCATATTTAAATGTACCTGCTGGGGAAACCCTGTGGTCCTAACAGGTCTCCGTTCTGGAAGTCTGTGAAGAACTCTGGACTAATGGCACCATCTGCTGGGATTATTCCATCTGCGGGGAATCACAAAGAAACCGATTATCAGTTGCACATGTCGTGCTAAGGCATTACAGAAAATGCAGAGATGCATCAAATCCCTCGTAATATTTTGCATTTATTATAAAAATCTAATTAAAACGTAAATTTAAATTAAAATTGTACTAAATATTTTAAATTAGAATTATATTAATAAAAAAAAAATATTATTAAAAATAATCTAAAAAATATGTTTGTTTATAATCTGGATTTATTGCTAGATAACTGACTATAGTACACACACACATATATATATAAAATATTTGAAATTTAATTAAATAAAATGAACTAAGACCACATTTAAAATGGCAAAATCAAAAGGTTTTTTCCCCAATAACTATTTTTTTTGTAAACATACACATTTAGAATCTTAAATATTGCTTAATCAAAAAAGGACATACATCGATAGTATTAGTTTATAAATATGTTTGGAAAGCACTGAGGATATACCAGGAAATATCTTATATATTGGGGCCAAATAAAACCTTAAAGTACTCAAAGTATGCTGACAATTTTAAAGCACGCTGAAGAAAAATTTAAACACCCTATTCATGAAAACCACTATTTTAATGCACCTATATTTGCTAAAATCCCGCCCAATATAACCTGCACTGTAGAAGAGGTCTGGCCGTTCCAGGATGTCACTGTTTTGGAGGAAAGGTTCTCCATCATCTCCATACATGAAAGGTTCAGCTTCGTCCATCTGTCGGTTCTCCACCATCTCCAGCCACTGAGAGTTATGCCAGCGGAACTTCTCACTCTGGATCTTTTTGCCCCATTCCACATCATACTCCTACGGAAGCAGACAGAGAGATTATTAGCACAGGACACAGAAAGGCTCTGCCTGTATTGCCTCGCTGCATGTGCCATACTGAAGATGTGGGATGAATCAGGTGCGCTGTGTTGCCTGGCAGACGGAGAACATGGTAACTGTTTATTTTAACTCTACAGGGACTGAGTGTAATAAAACCTCTTTGAGGTTGGTGGAAATAGCTAAGCTAAGCAAACCGGCTCTCTGATTAATCATCCCCACACAGTGTTGGATGCCGAGGCCCAGGCCTCAAATAGGCCTCATTGTCACTAGTCCTGGCCTCACCGGTGACACTTTCTGCCAGGGGACAAATTTATCATTGTAAAACATTAAAGGCACCACATGCTGCACTCCTGTGGCCAATCACTGCTATGAATGTGGTCTGATACACCAGCTAATCAATCTTCAAGTAGCTGAGCTCATGAAGTTACTGAACATTTGGATCCAAAGCAGGTTTGGGTGTTTTATAAATAAATCTGGGGGAAAAAAATAGAAATCTTCAAGCATGGGTAGAAATAGCATGTAAAAAAAATAATTCTGAATGACTTCTCCTGTCTGGGTTAAAAACCGCTGTCACAAAGAAAAAAAAGGTTTGGGTATGACATAATTATATAAACTTGTAAAAAAACTTCACAAAATCACAATATCAGATTTTTTAATTTGTATAACATAAAAAAAAGAAAAATGGGAAGATGACCAACAATGTGTATGTGAAGGTGTGGTATTTAGCGGATCTGTACTGTCCACTATCCCCATGTGACACTAAGCAGGCATCTCCTCTACTCTCTTTGATGTGGCTCCCTGCTTTAATGGCCCTTTCCAATCAGATGTATGGAACACTTCCCTTAGCCTCAAGACCAACTCTAATTACATTAATCTGAGGCCTGGGACAGATCACACGCGACAGAGCTGCTTCAGAATAGCTTATACATTTAACCCGCTAGCAACGATGTTTATCCAATAGTCTTTTATGTCAAATGACCCTGACTACAAACTGTATGTGGCATATTTTTCATTAACAATGAAGTGTGGGTTAAGACAATTGGATGGTCTCTCTCCTGACTCAAAAGAAAAGAAAATGTGGCAAAAAAGTTTGCACCAGTTCTTCACAGTCTAAAAGGATTTCTGATATTAAGCTTTAATAAAATATGAATCTTAGATGAAAAACTTGAATGACTTAGATGAAAATTAGTAATGTAAACTTGGCAATTAACTGAAATATAACTGAAATTAGTATTATTAAAATACTAAGATAATTAAGACTAAATAATCAGAAAAGTAAAATAGGAGTATAAAAACTAATACATATGACAAAAGCCCATTTTTCCAAATTACTAAAACTAATACTAAAATTGCAATGAATACAAAAAGTATAAAAATAAAGCCTTGTTCAGAATATTAAGAAATAATATATAGGACCAATAAATTATTTGAAACAGGTGGGGAAAAAACAGCACACTACTTGAGGTACAGCTGATTCACACTCACAGCAATGATGTCCAATGTATTGTCACACACTTTGCGTATTTCTGCATTTTTGTCATGCATCAGGTCAATGAGATACGCAGGAGCCTCTAATAATATAACAGTCAAGGACACCAACTTTTAATAAGCAACTGCTGAATGACTGAATACTCCAACTGCAGGTTTTGCATGATGAAGGATACGTGTTTCTTTTATGATGACATCTCGTGTGGCCTGGTGAAACACCATCTGGTAAAAGACGTACACAATCTGGCAGACAAACTCATCATCTTCTTGCTGGGCTGAGGATGGATGGAAGAAAGAAATGATCTTTTCTCTACTTCTACTAACACATGTGAAAAAACTATTGAAAATGCACTTTAAAAGCACTCCGAACCATTCAGCAGCTCTATTAGAGCAGGAATGATGCCTGATTTGGCCAACATTACAGCACAGGAGTCATCCATGGAGACTGTGCCAATCATGATCACCACCTCCAGAATGAGGTCATCCTCTGCAGACCCTATAGAAAGGAAAATTATTGGAAATTACACATCACAAGACCTTGCAACTAATATTCTTTAATACTGTCCATTGTGATGTAAAACGGTAAAGTTGATTGAGACAGACCTGGTTTGAGGTGGTCTTTGAGATAAGGCACCAGGTTGTACTCCTTTAGCACAAGTTCCCAGTCAAGATCAGGAATGGTAAGATTGGAAAGAGTTCCCAAACACTCAATCACAAACTCATCCTCTTCCTTCAGTCCGATCTGGGCCGCCAGGTCACCGACATAATCCTCAAACACACCACATGCTTATTAGTTCAAATGGAATAAACATTAATGAAAATTTCTAAAGCTTGGGTGAGTATCTTCTTGGCTTTGACTCTTACAATGAAAAGATTTTTAGAAGGTCCATCATGCTGAGATATATTCCGGATCATCTTCATCATCAGAGGATCTTTTAGCTTCAGCGCTCTCTTCATCAGCATCTTCAGACCACTCCCTTCAATGCAAACATTCAATTAAGAACGGAGTCTGCTCTTTAATGTTTTTTTGTTGCAGATTTGTATTTATTCTCACCTTCACACATGATCTGGGCATTCCTCTTGTTGGCAGCCAGGTTGATGCAGAAGGAAATGAGCTCAGCGTCAATCCTCTCCTCACCACAATCAAACAACATCTTCATAACCTTCCAAAAAAAATAAAAATAAAACAGGAAATAACAGAAGCCATTACTCCACTCTTCACTGTCACGTGATCTTTCAAAAATCATTCTGATATATACTGATTTGGTACTAAGTAAACATTCTAATGATCATCTATGTAGAAAACAACTGCCACTTTTACAGAAATTGTGATGAATCAAGTAGAAAAAACAGCATTTATTTGAAATAGAATTATTTGTTAACATTATGTCTTTACTGTCACTTGACTGGTCAATTAAAAGCACTCTTTCTAAATAAAAGTATTTATTTATTTAAAAAAAAAAAAAAGACTTACTGACATCAAAGTCAGCTAGTGTGTGTATATATGTTCAGTTTTAGTCCGGTTACCTCATACCCTAAAGCTTCAAGCTCAAGTGCCCCCTTCTTTCCTGAAAGATCCAACTCAACAAAGTCAGCAAGCACCTTGAAGTCCTGACCCGCCTAGAACTTTAATCAAACCCGCCTTTGTCCCACAAGAAAAAAAAGCTGACAGACCTGAGACATTTTTTCCAAACTCCCGCACCCAATTTGTAAGTTTCCCAGACGTTCAGGGGTTCCTGATTTTCTCAAGCGAATCCTAACTTTAGACACAAACCTTACATGTCAGTCTGCATTAGCTTGGGTAACGTCACCACACCCCTAGCGGAACAGAGGACTGGACTCTGCTACCTGAGGGGACGGTAGGGGTCCAGGAAGGGAGCGTGAGGAGAAAGGGATTGGGCAGAGGTCCAGGCCTGGGCTGAAGTGGTCAAGGGTTGTCAACATCGCCCCCTGACGTTAACGATAAGCAGGAGGCCCGGAGATAGAGTAAGGAGACAGCGGTGAATATGCAAAGCATACAGTCCCATACTGAGTATCACATAGCAGCCGCCCTGCAGCCTAAATCACTGTGGCTAGACTTACTGGCACCTGCCCTGCTTTCACATGCAACATCCAGTCGCACCACCAAAACCTTGGTAACCCCCAGCCTGCAGTCACCATGTTTACATTTCTCTAGCCACCCAATTTGTCCATGAAGGTCCTTTCTATTTCCTTTCTTCTTATGTCTGTTGTCCCCCTATTCTGAATGTTAGGCTAAGCCCTCTAGTGCACTGGGTTCCCAAACCTTCATTTCCAAGACTTTTCCCAGTAATTAGTGCTCAACTGATACAACATAATACAACAACACAGTGACAGTAAACTGATGCTTTTCTAGTTCTGTATTAAATGTAGACAGCTTTAAGCTGTGTGGCGCAAAGGGACAACGGTCGTGCCTGGTGTTGACATGATTTGAGAGTGGATATAGAGCTCTCCTGTCCCCTGCTATAAGATCATGCAAATGCAGGCTGACCTCTCACCTGTGGAATGCAATCTGTGTAGGCAAACATAGACTTGAAACGGTCGTCCATACTGATGTGGTACAGAATGCACATGGCGATCTGTCTCTGTGCTTCGTCTCCTGAAACACAAACACACGCAAGCCATGAATGGACAGTCACACACTGCATATTCAAGGTAGTCTGATCTACACCTTCTTCTTTAATAGAAACACACAGTGGGATAAACAGGACGGCACAGGATTGTTTAGAATAAGGTACCTTTTTTTCCAAAAACAATTAAAAATCTTACAAACACTAAACCTTTGAACAGGAGTGTTATTATAGACAAAGCAAGTTTGCAAGTATTAATCTTTGAATTTCTTTTTTTTTAAGATCTGGTATTTATTTCAGGCCTGAGTAATTTGGACCCTGAGAATGCACGGTTTCCCTAAACAAAGCAGACTAAAACCTGGACCTGGTAAGAACCTGAGCCTCCAACTTAATCAGACAGACAGACCCAGACCCCGAGAGAGGGAAGAGGGGGCGGGGACGGGTCGGAGCCGGCCATGGACCCTTTAGGCAAGGTTATCTCATCCTATTGGAGCCAGATGTGCTCCCAGAGACCCCTGAAAAGAGAAGGGCTTCAACATTTAATTGGGGAAAAAAGGAGGAAGCATAAATTTTACTGCCATTAATAACTTCAAGCCAAGCTGCCCTGCACTGCTAGCACCACGATTGGCCTACACATGTGCTTCTCATTAGTGAAAAACACACACAAGCACACAAACGAGCTCTAGCGCACACTCAAGAGGTCAAGCGCAAACACACACACGCAAACCCAGAGTTAACGCCTCGGCCTGCGCGTCGGGAGAGGAAAACGGGGGATCCTTTATGAGGATGGAGGAGAAGAGCCTGTAAAAAAAAAAATGTTCATAACAGCCCGGAGCCTGGGAGAAAAAAGCCCATTAAAAATTCATTATCCTGTTCAGGGTGCTTTAGTGGGAGAGCGGGGGGGCTAAACTTCAATTACACCCCTGTAAGATTTAAACCACCCAACCCCCATAAAAGCCACAGCAGCCAGGGCTTCAGGCGACCACTACAAGCCTAAACACCCATGTCCTTCAGAGCTGATCAAGACACTGACTGAACTACAGTAAATAAGTTGGTTGAACAGCGATCCAATAACCAATTACTCAATTAGTGTGTCTGACTTGTTATTGTTAGATATTTTTACAATATTTATAAAGTAATATTTTTGTTAATAGCAATGCATTTTTTATTTGTTAAAATTGTTTTGAATTGGATATTTTTTCTTTTACAGTTATGTATGTATGTATGTATACATACATGTCAACGTTAATCTGCTATTTAACATTATCTACTGTAAGTGAAATGAAAAAAGAATAGCAATATAAAATGTTTTGCAGAAACACCCACATTTAAGATTTGACACCTTCAAATTATAAGTGGGTGGCATTTGTATGCAATATATAAATTATATACAATCAGTGTGCTGTGTGACAGGCAAAATGGTGATTTCTTTTCTCCACTTGGATGTAGACTCCTCCTGTACTGCAAAAAAATATATAAATTCTCACCCAGTAAGGAAATCTAGTTTTCCAGTACAAATATCTAAACATTGTTAAATCAAGATACATTACTTGCTAGGTCTTGTTTTCTAACATATGTATAAAAATGAAGTGAGCTTTTGCTTAAAATAAGAAAATATTATTTAAAAAAAAAACTTAAAAACAAAAACCGATGTATTAGCAGATATTTTTATTTTAAGACATATCTTAGAAAATACTTAATATTTTTTGTCACTTTGCTTCTAAAGTAAATGTATCCTGATTTAATAATGTTCAAATATAGATTAACAAGACAAAACTAATAAGACTTTTGTGTGTGTGTGTGTGTGTAGTGTGATGTAAGAGGGAGTTGTCAATCAGTTGGTTCTGAGATAATTCATCAAGGAGGTTTGAGAGGATACCAAACTTCACTTTCATCTTATCAGCAAGGTCAAAAGAGCACATAAGAGCTTCACTGAGTGTACGCTAAAGATTCATGAGGCATTTTCAATACTCTGACAGGACTGGATGTCACATTCTTACAAACCAGATCAGATAAAAGCAGAGGTTACACACACCATCTTTAAAAATACCTACAAAAACATCACCTCATTCCCACTCGTGCAAAGGACCATTAGCTGTTGGCAGCCAGTCCAAAGTGTTCATAAAGAATGAGTAGTTGTATGCGTCTGACAGAGAGAAAATCTCCATAAGCTGCTAAATGTGGATTTCCCTCGTGCTGGAAGAACAACATTTACTTTAGAGCCCAAGCTGTTTTTTTAACAAATATATTACATTAATTGCACGGGACACACGACACCCCCCTGAGGCCTTGCAAAAAACACATTGTTGGTGCCAAAGCCAACCACGCCTGTATATGTAATCCATGCACCAATCGTGTGTTTCATTTCACCTCGGGAAGTGGTCGTTGAAAGACAGGACAAAGTCAGACAGTAACTGCTTTATGAGTCTAGGAAATGTTTGCATCCGCAAACAAAACTTATGCTGTCTCAGTGGATGTAACACAGCAAGTCTGTCAAATAGACAATTAATATGTCTGAACAATAATTCAATATCATAACCATGAGATAAAATAATATAGCCTAGGAGTTTCATAAGCGATGTGGGTTTTGAAGCAGCTGACAAAAATTAAAGTATTTCCTAATTGTTGTCCTGGCCTCGCTCTACTATAAGCATATATAAATTATTATTTACTATCTATATACACACATACATATAAAAAAAATGAAGACAAATCTTATATTTAAAATAAAATAATATATTTGAATAAATCAAAACATTTAATTAATATAAATTAGGATTCAATTCAACACATGCTGAAATCTTACCTAGCAGTGAGGTAAGTTTGGGCAGAAGATCCGCCTGCACCATCTTGCTGCGGAGGCCGGTGTCAAATGAGAGATTAAGGAGGAGGCGAAGAGTTACGTTTAGAAGATCTTCATGTTCACAGGGCACCAGTTTTGCCAGCTTCTCTACTGTATCTGTCTCAGCCTATCAAAGACAGGGATGATTGTGATGGAGTGATGCAGGAGACTGTTGTCAGGTCAGTCAGTTAGTTCTTTACGTGCCTGTGGTTTTGCTTGTTAACACATCTGCTTGCTCCAGCTGTGGTCAAACACAGCCACAGATGGACAGCCCAGCAGAAACGTGATCCCCATTAAAGCCACTGTTCACAGCCTGGAACCAGTTTTCAAATCAAGCCTTCAATGTTAATAACTGCCTACATCTACAACCTCCACAGTTGGCGTCAAACAACGTGACAGAACCGTCATCTCCACATGATTGAAAGCATTACATGAATTATACAAGAGTGAGTGTTGTTTTACAGCATTTGTCAAAGTCGTAATAATCTTTGCCGGGGCTGCCTTGACCGATGTGTTTAATTTAGGAGATCAGAAATGAGCTGATTAATGAATCCAAATAAATGATTGCTGAGATAACCTTTGGTCTAGAGTTAAGTGTGTGATTGGTTGCAGGTGGAGGAAGTGTGGGATAAGTGGTTGACTACACAGTACAGCTAAACTGTCTTAAAGCAATACAGAAAATCACATAAGCAACAAGTTATGAGAACAGGTGGGGCTGATTTAGAAAGGAGAGAGTAATAATAAGAAAGTGACAACAGGGGTGGTGTAGCCTTGTGGGGTTTGAACCTGCAACCGTTCGGGGTGCAATCTTTAAGCACAGCATTTAAACACCCCATGAAATCAAAATTGGATTTCTGGGGGTATTAGAGCATGTCTCTAAGATTTTAAGACATCAGTGTACTACTACAAGTTAACAGAATAAATAAGTCACTCTGGATAAAAGCATCTCTTACCATGTCATTCTTATTTTCTAAGAAGATACTGAGTTTCTTGAGGAAGGACACCACCAGCACCAGTAGCTCCTCACTGTCTCTGTCCAGCGTTTTCACCAGAAGGTGGACAATGTTCTTGTTCCTCATCTTCAGCTCTGTGCGAGTGTCTTCAGACAGATTCAGCAGCAGGTACAGAGCAACTGATCGGCACAGAAACACACAGCAGTTATCCATACATTTTCAAATATGTTTTTAAAACAGATAATACTGGAAGCAGATTCAGTGCTTTAAGTGCTTTTTTTTCAGTTCAAACTGTATTGTTCAAAAATATACTATAATAATATCAAATATGACAGTAAAGACTTTTTTTTTTACAATAATACAGAATATTTTTTTAAATAATGTTCCTCTGAACTTTCTATTAATCAAAACATTCTGAAATATCATGGTTTCCATAAAAATATGTGGCAGCACCATAAGACACGTTACTTGAGCTCCAAACTTAGTCAACATAATTTTTACATAAGGACTAGGGGTGCCACGGTTCATGAAAAAAACGAACCATTCGGTACGCTTGTCTCGGTTCGGAGCATGCATGCGTCGCAGGGTTCATGACATGCGCAATGTAGCCTCGTGCCCCGTATGTGACGCCAGTGTTTTTCCCTTTTGCGCGAAAGAATTGCGGTTTCTACAGCGTGGAGTGGGTGACATTTCCGAACGCCTTCCTACAGTTGCTTCATAAAAGCGGCTTTCAACACAAAAAAGTGCATGTGTCATTAGTATGAAAAAATTTTTTTTCGGTTACAGCTCTGTCAGACACGGGCCGGGATCAGACAGAAAAATGCGGCCCGATCCGCACTCTATTACCTATGATGAGAGCGGAAATAAAACAATAGATAGAACTGCGACTGTATGTGACTATAATTCATTTTATGAATGATTACATTATATAACTTTTTTAATACTGTATCCTAAATTGTGGATAATTAAGCTATATATCATATGCTTAAGTATATTTCTGGAGTGTT
>JAUCNO010002364.1:0-12400 GCA_032353835.1 Enteromius viviparus
AAAGGAAAGGAAAGGAAAGGAAAGGAAAGGAAAGGAAAGGAAAGGAAAGGAAAGGAAAGGAAAGGAAAGGAAAAAAGAAGTGTAGAAAAACAAGAGGGGAAAGGGAAAAGGAAAATAATTGTAAAGTAAGGAAGCAAAAGTTAGTTGATGAAGGGGAGCAGGAGAAAAGAAAGTGAAAAAAAGGAAATAAAAAAAAAAGATGAAAATGTAAAGTAAAACAAAAAGGGAAGGAAAACATTAAATAAATAAAAAGTAAAGTATAAGGTAGTGAAGGAAATCAAGAGGGGAAATGGAATGGGAAACAAAGAAATATTAAGAAAAACAAAGAAAAGCAAAGAAAAAAAGCAAAAGGAATTAAAGGATCACAGGTTAAAGAACGGGAAAATTATAAAAGGGAGGAATAGGAAATTAATTGTAAAGAACAAACAGAAAGACAAAAAAGTAAAACAAACGGAGAAGGAAGGGAAAGTAAAGTAAAAGGAAGCAAAAGAAAACAAGAGGGGAAGGAAGGGGGAAAAAAGATAAACACTAGGAAGACAAATAGAAAGGGAAGGAGGAAAAGGAAACTGATAAATGTAAACAAAACAACAGGAAAAAAAACAATTGAAAAGAAAAGTAAAAAAAGTTATGTAAAACAGAAAAAGAAAAGGGGAAACAAAAGGGAACAGGAAGTGAAAAAAGTAAGGAAAAGTATCGAGGTGGAAACGATTGCCTTTTGCTGCAAGCACAATTCGGACTTACATCATGATCACATTTTAAATAAATGATGACAGAGGCTCCGTAAACGAGTAAATAACTGTTCCGAGCTCACGCCACAGCACAAAGACAAAACAAGCCAACATACATCACGTTCATCACAGAGCACACGCCGGGAGCTACAGGACCGCTGCCATTAAAACCAAATTGCAGATCAGTGTGAGAGATCGATTCTGCCATTCACTGGGACACTTTCTCCACTAACTGACAATCAACGTCACAGGGCTGACGAAAAATACATACAGCTGCACCCCAGCGGACGGTAGTTAGCAACATCTCTGGAAGACGGGAAAAATATCTGTCTGCATTTCAGGGAAATTGATATAATCACTAAACTTCCAGAGCAATCGACACACAATCTCATTCTCACTTTGTTTCATGTTTGTTTGAAAGTGCGAAGCTCAAGGCTGAAGTGTGATGAGATCCACTGGGCTTTAGGAGCTTCTTGAGTACTGGAGAACTTCTTCTGTGGATATATAATGACTCAGACATCAGGGGGAAAATAGGGAACGAATATGGAGATTTGAGACAACAGTCACCGTGATGAAGCACTTTTGGACGCTGTTTGAGAGCCATGTGCACTTCAGAAGACAAAGACGGCTCAGTGTCATGCACTGACGCACCAGCGTTAGCTTGTAAATCCCTCTCTGAGGATCCAGCATCTATGTGCCACACACTGTGAAGCATGATTTCACTCCTTTTTTTTGTTCATTTTCTTTTTTCGAAACCCTGCTGTGCCTGTATGTCTAGCTGTGTTAAGAGCCAAGTGTGATAAGAGGAACATATGAAAGCTGAATGTGCTTAAATGTCAAAGCATTCAGATGTCAAAAAGACAAGAAGATTAGAGCTTTATTGCAGTGCTAAACTAAACTACTGTAAATAATGAATAGCACAGCAAATCGGAACAGAAAACTAAATAATGAAACATGGCACAATGAAACCAAACAAAACAAGAAAGCAAAGCATAATGTAAATAAACAAAAAAGAAAGACATTAATCTAAACATTAACAAAAACAAAATGGTATACTCAAACTAAATAACAAAAGAAAATAAAACAATGTAATCTAGGCTAAATAACAAATGAAACAAAAAAAATGAACGTAAAACAAAAAACAAAACAGCATGATGAAACTAAACCAAACAAAACTAAGTAAACAATTCAGGGTAATGACCTGGGGCCTGTTCCACAAACCAAGATTAGAGTATAAGCCAGGCTTATTTAAATTAGTCTGACTAATTGCCAGTTAATTTGTATTAAAATAAGTCAGGCTATCTGCCATAAGCCTGGCTTATTTGGTAAACTTGTTTTATGGAACAGGCCCCAGATCTAACTGAAACTAACTAAACAACACAATACTTAAACTAAACAATGCAGCACAGTGAAGCAAAACACTGTACTGCGAAACGAGACAAAACTAAACTAATTAAACGCAGCACCGTTAAACGAAACTAAAATAGTAAATGCACAAATAAAACAAAACAATATAATACAACAACTGAACTATACCAAAGTAAAAAACACAAAACAGCACATTGAAACTAAGATGCAGAGCTAAGCAAAACAAATGAATAAATAAAAACAATGAAACACAATGTAACTAAATGTTAACACTATTTCTATGCAACTTCATGTCAATTAGAAATCCTTAGAGTATTAGTAGACTGTCTTCTCAATAACTTCTAACACTTTATTTGATTGGTCCACAACATTTGCAAGTACATGTCAATTTACAGTATGCTGTGTTCCAGGCAGGTTTTTGAGCCTGTAAGTCACAACTTTAAAACCAGACTCACAACTTTGTAGTGTTCCTGGCAAGTCACGCCAAACTGCCTAAGCGCAAGGAATTGTGGAAGCTAGATGTAAACAAAAGAAAGGTTTTTTTTTTTACATGCTTCATTTCTTTCGCCAAAGGTGCTTTCCTTGCTTATTTGAGATAAACGGAGGAGGAAAAACGGTGCATAAGGCAAGAGAAGCAGTTATATCTTTTATTTTAGTGGACCGCTTGCATAAACACAGCATTCGTAGGGGCTGCCACTGTTTGTTCGCAGGCTATGTGACGTCAAAACTCAGAACTGGGAGTGAATTGATCTAGTACGAGTTCACGGGTGGGAAGTCACGAGTTTGACTGCCGTTCCAGAGCACTCTCATCGGAAAAACATGGGTTACAGGGTGCCTGGAACTTAGCAATAACAATAAATCTACAGTCAACTGTGAGAGTTAGTAAACATGTAGTTGTAGATTATTGAGAAATAGTTGACATGTAGTTACAAAGGTGCAGTACTTACAGTTAGCAGAATGTATAAAGCAGACTAAATATCACAGCACAATTAAACTAAATAACAGCATAATAAAACTAAACAACATGAAAAAGTAACTAAACACAGTACAATAAAACCAAACCAAACCAACTAAACCAAACTAAAATGAATAACAGCACAATGAAACTAAACAACTGCACAGCTGAACTAAACAAAACTAAACCAAACTACCCAAGTAAACAACACAAATCACCACAATAAAACTAAATAATGCTGCACAATTGAACTAAACAAAACTAAACAGCAAAAAACAGTACAACGAAATAAAAAGAGATGCAACAAAACAAAAACATAACATGACATAACATAAAACATAACATAACATAAAACATAACATAAAATAACATAACATAACACAACACAACACAACACAACACATAAAATAACATAAAACATAACAAAACAAAAAAAAGCACAATGAAACAAAAAACTAAACCAAACTAGCTAAATTAAATAAAGCATAACTGAACTAACAGCACAATAAAACTATATAAAACATTAATACATAACATGGCAAAATCTAAATGCACACTAAAACTTAAGCAAAAACTAAAATAAACTAAACTACACAAAACAAAACAATGAAACTTAACTAATTAATATCCATCCCAGATGTCACAGACAGTCTCATCTATAGAGGACGTGTTTATTAAAGTATTCACTGAATAACTTTGTAAAAGGTAAATAAGAGATTAAATGCCAAATCACGTACTGCAGTTCTCCTCGTCTGAATTGTCGCTACAGTCGCTCTGACCGTCACACCTCCAGTGGTCCGGTATGCAGTTGTTGTCCTTGCAGCGAAATTCATGTGGCCCACACGTCTTTTCATCTGCATACACAAACAAACAGAGCATTCATCTGAATTTCATCAACGCAATCACTGTGTGAAACAAACAGGGTTCCTAAACTTTTAGATAAACTAAACTATAACACGTTTTACTTTAAAAACTGTACTTTTTACACAAACTTCAAAACATTTATTAAAAAAAAAAAAAAATGTAGAAAAAAAATAAAATAAAATAAAACCAAGGATTTGGTACAAAGCATTTTTCTTACAGTTGGTATATTTTACCAACAAATTTTTACTCATAAATTAAACTTCATTAATTAGTTTATTAAATTGTTTAATTAAAACACAGTTGTCTTTTTCAGTTTATTGTAAGGTACTGTACAAACCATATTATTTATTTAAGTAGGTATATTTTACTAACAAATATTTACTCATCTTCATATATGGTTTCGTACCACACCAGCCTTTATTTTCTTATTTTATTTAATTATTTATTTGTTGGTTGGTATAATTTACCAAAACAAAGTCAAATTTTTATTGCCACATCAGCAATTTATTTTTAATTTATAGTTTTTTACTGTAAAGATAACTTTTGTTTTAAAATAAACTGAAAATGAGAATTAAAATAAAACAATTATTCAATAAAAAAAAAACTACACTAAAATAATACTAAACACGCTAAAATTGATCTAAACTAAACAACAACACACAGCACATTGAAACAAAACAAAACCTAAACTAAACCCCAAAAAATATTAAAACTACAGTTTATTTCAGTATAAGGAACAACAACTATTTTTTGGTTTTGTAGGTTGGCATATTACTATTTTACCAATAAATGTTACATTTTTCCAGAAACTGCACCTGCCAGGTTTTTAACCTTAAATTAAACAATTTTTTGTCTTCACGGAATCCTATATGGCTAAATCAAAGGCGCAATGGTGTAAATCGCATTTCCTTGCTCTGAAATAATCAACATGCTAATCCGAGCTGATTTGAGTACAGGAAATCAGAAATGCAATTTCCCCTCATCTGAATGTCGGCGACGACTAATCCAACTATCATGAGAGAGATGATGAGAACATAATGCATGATTAATTGACAATCACAATGCTGTGTTTGAGTCCTAATTCCCCGACTTAAAATGACATTAAGAGAACTCTAATTTAGAAAGAACAAGGCTGGAATATTAAGATTTTCCCTCAAACAGCTTTAGGGCTCGAATCACCTTCAACTTGGATGAAGAGAGAATTTTGCTCATTAAAACTAAGAGAATGAGAGTATGTTTTTTTTACACTCAATTTTATATGCTTAAAGAAAGAAAACGTACCTAAATCGAGTCAAAACATTGAAAAGAATCCAAATATTTACTAAATTTCAAATTATAATTTAAGACGAGCAAACAAACGCAGCAGGTGTAATGAATGAATTCATTGTTTGAATGCATTTGTGTCAGTCTGTATGCTTTCAAAGAGCTACGGGCAGCGTTCTCGGCTAATTAGCTTTCGTCGATGTGCTGCCAACATGAGGCAGATCATGGTAAATAATTCAAAATAAATAAATTGGATCATGCCGTGATGTGAGAGGCCACATCCAACAAATTAAGAGCGGTGTTCAATGCGTCAGAGCGTGGTGGCATGCTGAATGTTTCATGAGAGCTCAATCCAACCGTCCATTATTCTGAAACAACAATAATGTGAATATTTAGTCGTGACTCGGCAAAAAACACGGAATCAGTGCTCGGTTTATAATATTTAAAATAATAATTCATTGGAATATTTTAATAATTGTTTAAAATAATACAAATATTGAAAAACAAACCAACTACAATATAATAACACAAGCTACCTCAGTAGTTAAAGAGAAGTGACTGAAAAAGACTGATACTACATTTGTATAACATATTAGCTAAAACTATTTATTTCCATTTATATTGACTTAAATCTAAAAAAAATGTTGAATAACTGTTAAAATAATAATAATACAAGTATTTGATAATAATTATTGTAATAATTATTATTTTTATTTTTCACTGAGTGAAAATTTTGATAAACAAAAAACAAACAACAACAAAAAGCCAAATGGAACAAACAGAACAAAAACAAATAAAAAAAAACAAAGCCAAACAGAACAGAGAGAAAAAAACAGAACAAACTAAACGTAAAATGGAACAAAACAGAAGAAACAAAAAACTGAAAAACAAACAAACAAACAAAAAACTGAAGACGACACACAAAAAACAAAACAAAACAAAAATGGAACAAAACAGAACAAAAACAAAACAAAATAAGGACACAGACAAACAAAGCAAAGTAGAACAACAAAAAAGAAAAGGAACAGAACAAAAAAGTACAAAAACAAAACGGAACAAAACAAAAAGCAAAATGCAATAAACAGAACAAAAACAAAGAAACAAAAAAAGCAAAATAGGACAAAAACAAAATGAAACAAACAGAACAAAAAAAAACTAAACAAAACAAACTAATAAAAATGAAACAAAACCAAAAAAAAGCCCAGTGTTTTAATCTAGTGCACTGCACTCCACTCAATCTATTCATTTGCCAATGGCCATTTTTAACAAAAGTGCTGGTCTTCATATCTGTCACTCAGTCAATATGCCGTATCAATTAGTTTTTTTATTTTTGTATCTTATGCAGTCACTACTGGATGTGTTTCATTTTAATATCTCTTTAGGAAATGCCCCGTTTCCAAAGAGATGTAAGCAACTTATTGATTTTTGAAGATAAAGCTCCACTCCACTGATGGACATTCAGTCCAACACTTAGGGAACGTCCTTATGGTTAAAAAATCAATTCAGTATTATGCTGGGTTAATGTAAATATTCCATTATATCCTCTCAATGATGTAAAGTGCAGGAGTGAGTTGTGTATCAAGGGAAATCCAATCCATCCTCAAGAAAAAAACTATTGTCCAAATCCAAAAACAATTTCATTCATAGAGAATAAAAAAAAACCTCATTATAATCCTTACACTTCTGTCAGATATTTAGCCAATAAATATTATTATTGTTATTAGTAGTAGTGCTGGGCAATGATTATTCATGAATAATAACATAAGTAAAAACACATTAAAATACTAAAATATGTGAACCATTTGTATTTACTGTAGTTGTTGAGATGTTTAAGTATAAAACAGTTTAATAATTATTTACATTTTTTGTAAAACTTATTATTATTAAATTATTTTTATTATAAAAACAAATAATTAAAAACAATAAAATATTATAACATTATTTATGGAGATTAAATTTTTACTATAATATGTAATTTGTATATCAATAATGAACAGTTTAATAATAATAAACATCATTTTGTCATCAATGATTATAATAACAATGATAAATTAATAAACATTTTAATTACTGATGTTCAAAATATTTCATGATGCAATATTTATATAATTAAGTGCAATAGTTTAATAGTTGTTCACAACAGATAAAAAAAATACAAATACTAAATTAAAATTATTTAAAAAAAACTGCATTATTATATAATTTAAATTAAAATAAGCAATTGAAAAAAAATATTAAAGAAAATAAAAACTCTTTTGAATATTGTGATATTATAATCACTTAAAAATAAAACAACAAACCATAAAAGAGCATTTTCTTACATGTTATAGTTTCATGGATTCTAATTTTCTGAATAAATCTGCAACAACTAAAAAAGAAAATAAATGTTTAATTGAAAGCCATGACAGGTCAGGAAGTTTCATTCTGCTGTACTAGAAAACTTTGCACACAACTTAAAAGTGCATTTCTGTAAAAAAAAAAAAAAAAAAAAGTGTCAGTATGTTCTGAAGAACACTTTCCCAGACGACAAAATTATGTCAAACTGCAGCTTACTTCCTTCTTGCAATGTACTAAAATTTCCCAGTAATGAAAGCCAGTGGGTTAGTTGGTCCCTTGGAAAGGTGGACGGTAAGATTCAGTGTTGGACAGAAATGGACAGCACTTATGAAAACTATTTCATTTTATAATTTTGGATGGATCAATACAAAGTAAAAAAATGATTTAGAAGATAATTTGTTCCCATGATGTCACCTAATGTACTTGACAGCCATTAAAGCTGCACAGAGAAACATTACCAGCAATAATGTGAGGAACGTCCTTCAAAATGCTAAACGACACTCACACAGAGGAAGACTTTTTGCTCGAGATGTGAGGGCTTTAAAGTTTAAAGTAAAAACATAAACACACAGACAAATAAACAAATACATATTGTATATATACTAGTAAATATACCTGGGCAAAAATAATAAATACATAAAGATAGATTGATAAATGAAGTGGTTCATAGTGAATATTTATTCCACTTTATTTAGATTTATTCCACTATTTAAGAAACATATATATATATATATATATATATATATAAATAACCCTTAAAATAACTATTATATTACACAATATATCCCAAAAAAAGTAAATGCATTTGTTAAATCAAAAAGTTTTTTTATATAGTTTCTAAAAAAGTTGCAATATAACTCAATATCATTTATTAATATTCATTGTTAAATTATTAAAAATACTGAATAATAAAAAAAAATATTTTTTTATACTTTTAAAAAATATCAAATAATGACTTCAACAACATCACGTCAAAACTGACACATAGGTGAGAAGTCTCAGCTAACAACTTCTGAACAATAATCACTTCCCCTAGAAAAACCGTAACTATGAAACAAAGCAGCTGCTTTACATGACACGTGAAACACTGCTCTGGCAAAGCACAGCAAAACCAGAATCTTCATAATTATAGCACACGAAATCATCCATTTTGGGCCCAATGGAGAAGACTAATCTGTTAGCTGCTCATAAAGCAAACGCAATGCAACCTGACAACATTCGCCCTGAGAAAACGTTAGCGCTCGGGTGAGCGGTTTCTGGTGAAACGTCTCTTAGCGCGCTAGCACATCCACAAAACCCCGAGATCAGAGTAACAACTCCAAGTCGGTTATGAAAGCGAACAGAAGCTATCTTTATTCATTTGCGTCAGTCCTCGGGGCAAAGAGTTGGTGCAAAATTAAAGCAAATGGAATGTTTCAGGAGCTCAGACCAGCTGAAATTTCCCGCGCCGAATTTTAACGAGGATATTTATGGATGGTGATGACGAGCGTGAGGTAATGCGAGCGACTCACCGCAGTCGGCCTCGTCCGAGCCGTCGGCGCAGTCGGGGTCCTCGTCGCACACCCACAGCTTGGAAATGCAGTGCATTGTGGTCTTGCACTGAAACTGGGACGGCGAGCAAGTGTTCTCGGCTGGAGACGTGGAGAGAAGGAGATCATGTGAACAAAACTTGGAGAAGTTCAGTTGACAAACCACAGAAAAACATTCCTGTTAAGTTTTAGATCTGGTTTTAGAGCTACTTTACGGAACCCAACGGTTTGCCGAGGCTTTATTCTGCCGCAATACTTTTTGAAAGTTAAGCGCCATAAGGAATCAGTAACAGACTGCAGAAAACCGTGCTTTGATCTTCCCACAGACCCTCAGAAACGAAGCCATTGAATCCTGCATAATAACAGGAACGCAGCTCGCAGCAGGTGATCTGAGGTCCGACAGTGATTGTCTTGCTGTTGATCGTATATAAGGAGGTGAATATGAACACAAGCACTGCTTTGATGGCTGCAACAGCGGCACTGTTATTGTAATATATTGCTCTTGGAATATTGCTTTTTTTCCCTGAGTGCTGGCACTAGTAATTTTTAATTTTATAGTTATGTAATTCAATTAATCATGATTAATTGCAAAATATATCTACATATGTGTGTGTTTTTACACATTAGTTTAATTATAATTAAATTGAAATACATAGTTATATAATAGTTATAATTGAAATAGTTTAATTTTAATAATTATAAATGCAATTTAAAATTATTTCTAAATTAATGTTACATTTTATTACTTAACCATACACACAAGAATTCCTCAATTATGTAAAATTACTAAAAGCAATTTAAAAAAAGCAATTAATATATATATATAAGCAATATTATGCAAAATACTTTACAGAAATTAGTTTAATATGCTGATTTTTCTACAGCGCGCACACACACATCACCATATTAAAAATCATTTCTTAAGGATCATGTGACTTGAAGACATTGACAGCTGACAAAAATTTTAAAATGTTGAGCACATTTAATATATAAAATATTGTGGGTTTTCCACCCAAAAATAGGAATATGCAATATTTAATATTTAAAAATAAATTAAACAGAACACTTCTAAATTGTAATTATATTTTACAATATATACAGTATAGACTGCGTTTTTCACCAAATACAGTAAATACAGCCTTAGTGCGCATAAAAACACAAAAAGAAATTGATGATTTCAAATTTTAATATTGAAGAATATATCATTTTAAAACACTTTAAAAATGTAAGTAATAAAATAATGTATACTGTAGTCTTAGATATTACATACATTGCTATTATTATAGTTTAAATAATGTGTGTCTTTTCAGCCCAGTCGCACGTTATTTTTTCGTGGCATGGACACGAATTATGAGTCACGACTGGAGTCACGAAAATAATCAAAATATTTATTATAATAGATTTTAGGCTAATTTCGTGATATTGTCTCGACCTGCCGTGCGACTCGGTTGGTCTTTTCAAGTGAGGGGGTTGTGTTAATTTTTTTTATTTTACAGTGTTTATATATAAAACACCATGATGTTTCATTTCTTTTACTTCTGATGTGAAATTATGGTTGATATAACACATATTCCTGGAGAACTTTTTCAAGTCCCACCTGGATTCAATTCTGAACATTTTATTCTTCCCCTAACCATAACTAATTCATGCTAAAACAAGCCTGTACCCCGGTGGTCTTAGTAACCGCAACTACTTCTCCCTCACTTTTCAGACCACTGCGCGCTAAGCTAAGCTAAGCCTAGACTCAACATTCCCAACGGTGGAGTGGCAATCCTGACCCACAGCGCTCTCCATCCTTTGGGGGGGATGTCTAAAGCCGGCCTCTAATGCCATGCTCCATATGCGATTATCCCTGTTAAACCCTCCCTCTGTTTGGCTAATCAGTGCCCAGGGCTGAGCTCAGCTCCCCTGGATCCAAGATGGCGCCAGACCCCCTCAAAAGCCTCTTAGAGTTCTGGGGACCCTCTGGGCTCAGTCCCATGCAATGCCGTTAATGATGTTCCTCGATTTTTACTTCTATCTTTCTGATTCTCTCTCAGAGAAGACAGACAGCTTCTCTTGTGCGCTCTCTCATAAGGGCGTACCATAACCGGGCGTCTTATCAAAGCCCAGCCAGATACTTCACTCTGGGGAGGAGTGAGAAATTAGGCCCCTGCTGTGGCTTCAAATGGAGGATTCAGATCTGAGCGAGAGCATTAACTTCTGCCAGTCTCCTCCTTCTGTACCGACACCTAAAATAAGTCTTGCATTTGGACTAGGATTCAAATCCCTGTCGCACAAAGTCATGATTACTCCAGCCTGATTTCTGAAGGTCACACAAGACGGCTTCTTTGCTTCTTGGTTAGCAAGTCTACCTAGCTTTCTTTTTTTCTCATCTCACTTCTTTCTTCTCGCTGTCGCTGTCCTTAACTCCCCTCAAGCAATTCCGTCAGCAGCCGAGGAATGACAAAACAAAAGAAAAAACTTTGGGCAATGTTTTCCAGGCTCCTCGCCGGGCACTTTTCTCATCAGCCAATTCAAAGTTCTCAAACATTTTGTTGAATCCGTCTGAGTTTGACCTTCACGAGCCAATAAACACATTCAAAAGTCATAAAGGAGGAGATTTCATCTATTTCTGACCTCTCTCGTCCTCATTTTCTTCTTGTTTTTCCTCTCCTGAAGAGAAATCTAGCTCGGTAGGAACTTTAGCTGAGATTCTTTAAGGAACGATGAAAACTAATGGCGTTCATTGGTGTCGATGTCCTTTTTGAATGAAAAAGAGAAATAATGAGCCACTTACGGCAATCGGTTTCATCTTCACCGTCTCCGCAGTCGTCTTGTCCGTTACAGCGCAGGTTTATAGGGATGCACTTCTGCCGGTGAGTGCACTTAAACTGGCCAGACAGGCAGATATAGGAGTCTGAAAGCAAATGCAAACAAGGATTTCACTGTGTGAGGCATCATACTGCATTATGCTTGGTCTCCATTTATCGATCCATCAATCTATAATTACCACAGTTGGCTTCATCAGAGTTGTCTCCGCAGTCATTCTCTCCATCACAGATGAAGGGAGGGAGGGCACACAAACCTGTTCCACACTGGAACCTTCCGGGCTGGCATTTAAACTCCGCTGTGAACAAAAGAGAGAAAATGAGTAAAACAACTAACACAAAACCTAAAAATAAAGAGTGGATGAACAAGCATAACAATAAACAAACAAAAAACACTAAACAACAGATGTAGTAGAACAAAACAACAACAAAAAGAGATGAAAGCGGCCTAGAAAGAAAACAACTGAGAAACAGACCTAAACAAACAAACCAATGGAGGAAAGAACAAAGAATGAACACATGAACAAGGAAATGCATAATAATACA